>APFE030124629.1:18467-233497 GCA_000404065.3 Pinus taeda
TATTATAAAATGTGGTGGAGATATACCTGAAAAAGGTTGAATAGGCAAAGTGAGGTTCAACTTTAACTCGAAAAAGAAAACATTATTAAAGAATAAACAAATTTAATTAAGAGTTTTTTACTTTATTAAATATATTTGGTAATTTTGGTAACCAATGTCTCGATATCCCAAAGTTTGAACTTCCCAACTCCATGTAAAGCTAAAGCATGTGAAGCACAAAACCTAAGCACAACTTTTAATATCACAATTTCATTCATTTTAAGATAAGTAAAAACACGTGGCATTTCATTAAATTTTATTTATGTGTTTTCTTGTTACGCTAGAATTATTATTATTGGATATTTATAAAGTAGAGATGTAAACAATTTATGGGATCACAAGATTTTGGATAAATGGTAATTGGGTGTTTTGTTAAAGCATTTTTTGATGTGAAGTTATTGATTCAATTTTTCACTTGATTGGTGATACATTGGATATGATGAAGATGTAGTCATGCCAAGCTTACAAAAAAATTGTCACTTGATCGGTGATATATTGGACATGATGAAGATGTAGTCCTACCAAGCTTACAAAAAAATTATGGCATTACGTGATGTTCACAAAGATAGAGGATGATTGTTCAATGTGGATGGTGAAAAAATGATTGATCAATGTAGATATGGTTAAAAGATGATTGGCCAATGTGGATGGTTATAATTCAAAGATGAGTTATCACCAAGCGATTTTAGGTAAAGCCCTTTTAATATAATTTAACTATAGGATTTTTAGAAGTGAGATATTATCAAACTTGTTATGAAGATATGGGAAAAGTGAGATAATATCAAACTTGTTATGAGGATATGGGAAATGGCACCCTAAGGTAAATGATGCATAAGTTGATTTTGATTTAATTCATGATCACTTCAAATGATTCTTTTTTATTATTCATAGATGGGTTACATAATATATTTACGATAGGGGATTGCTCAATGTTGTTGCAAGGACAAATGATTCACATAATATATTTATAATAGGTGATTGCTTGATGTTGTTGCTTGTATCCCTGGAAGCTCAATCCCATCATATAGATTTTGAATGTTACTATTTCCCACATCCAATAAGTTATAAGTTATGTACACATCATTATTGTTCTCGTTCTTGTGAATTTCATTAGAATTTTCAAGATGGATCTCAAAAACAATTTCTTCATTATATTTTTTTCATATTTTTAAACTATTATATAGGTACATATCATTCAAAAACGTTTTTTTTTTTCATTATATTATTTTGCATATTTTTAAACTATTTTATAGGTACACATCATTCTTGTTTTTTCAATTTCATTAGAATTCTCAATGATGGCTCCTAAAAACAACTCTCCTTTATACTATTTCCCACTTGTAATAAATCCAAAGATAGATATAATGAACCATTATTTTGGTGTTCACGTACCTATAAAAGGATTCAGTTAGGTCAATACTCCATGATACATTTCCCTACTCTTTGATATGCTACCCTAAGAATGTTTGGCAAGTAACCATTTATCCAAAATTCGTAAAATGGATATATTGTTTCCAACTGTTTATCCTTTTTTAGCTCATCAATTTGTTTATCCAACAATATGACTCTATTTTCTCAGTAGTCATGTCTTAGTGACCATAATACTATGGTTTTTATTGTCATTCCTCTAGATATAACAAGCAATGATGATGCTCCAAAAAGGAAGGGTTCTCCTTAGTTCTTCTTCCCGTGTGAATAACTATAAAGAAACATCTCATACTACCACAATTCAAAGTGTTTAACAAATTCGTTTAACAATGTAAACTTGTTCCCTAGTTCAAGGTATTTCAAATTGATATATTTACAAGTTGGTCCCAATAATTGGTATTCTTGTTATCATTAGTTCTAGGAAGGGAAATTAATTCCATGGTGGAGACATACATGTTTTCCATCCTCAATGGAATCCAATCTAATTCCATGGTAGTGTTTAAGTATCTCGAATACCTAATATAAATAATTTAGCACTAATTAATGAAATGAACTATAACATTTCTTTTTAATCCTCATATTATACAAAATGTAGTTGAGATTGATAATGTTGGATAGCCATCATGGATATTTTTTCTAGACTATATATATATATATATATTATATATATATCATGAGAAACTGAAGGAGAGGGTAACCAAAATGGATTTTGACACCTGGGAGGAAGCTTGACTAGGGAAAAGTTAGGGATTGAGAAACTTCATATCTATTTGAATTAAATTGACTAGACCCTTGATGTGGCTACTGAACAAGCCAAACTACATAAAGATATGAGAGACTGGGGGAATGAGTATTAAATTTCCTAAATTCATGGGTTGTGTATCAGTTGGAGGCTTCTGTTGACCCCACACCCTAAGGAGGACCCCAAACTCTTATATGGGGCATAACGCACATTGAGGAGAGAAAAGAATTGAACACATAATAACTATGTAAGAGAGACCAGATAGAGAAGAAGATAGAGAGAGAGATATTGTTGAGACCAAGAGAAGTATGTGTGAATCAGAGAAAGATAGCTATTGTACTTGAGAATTATGAAAACTGAAGTTAATCCACATGTGGGAACTGAAAATGTGTCTCAAGATAGAATGGTAATTGAACTCTTGATTGAATTGGAAACAAAATTAATGAGGAATCATTCAACCTGAGAAACAAGGGCTTCAAATAAATTATGAATACTTTATCTGTCTGAGGCAGATAAGGCATTAAGAAAAGGAATTGTTACTTTAGTGAAGGGCTTCCTCTTATGCTATGTAAGCCTTGAATGAACATATTTTGATGTGTTAATAGGGTTTAGCTCAACATTTGAAGTGAAGAATTACTAAGTCTTGTATGTGAAGGAGAGTCACCTTCATGTCTTCTACCTAACTTGAAACCTTTCTAAACCTTGAGTTAAGATTTCACTTAAGGAATCAAAATATAGCTTGCGAGTGGAAAGCTACAAGAGATACTGCAATGTAGTTGAGACTAAGGTTGTACATAGGGTGACTCACTGTTATTTAATTTCCAACAAGTTTAAGTAAAAAAGATAAGTGTAACACTTCTTGGTTAATGAAATGATACTATGTTTATGCAACCAGATCACAAATAGAAGAAAAGATAGATCAACGACTTGAAATTATCCTTTTTGAGGGGGAACATCCTTTACATCACATAAATGAACAATTCTTGGATGATAAAAATGACGAGACCTCCTTGGTATATATAGGAGTCCAACGGGTCACAATACAATTAGAGCTTACATAACAATAATAATGTAAGGGCACAACAATAACAATAGTGGGATTTTATGGGGCACAACAATAATAATATGGGGAATACATGGGCACAACATTAACAATAAGGGGATACACTAACAATAAAAATGAGGGGGATTCTCTAGTATTATAGGGGCCTAACATTCCCCTCTCCTTAAAAAAAGTGTTGTCCTCAACCCTTGAGTAGTTATGGATGCTTCTAGATAAAATTCTCATCCTTCCATGTGTAATCTTCAATGGGTAAGTTTTTCCACTTAATGAGATACTCTAAAATTGACGATTTTGTAGTTGTCAACTTCTTGTTCCTGTGACTGCTTTAGGATCCAATATGATTTTCCCTTCCTCGTCAAGTTCTAGCAATATTGTTTGAACTGGGATCTTGTCACCGATAACCTTCTTTAAGCATGAAACATGGAAAATTGGGTGTACTCAAGAAGATGCAGGAAACTCCAATTTGTATGCCATATTACCAATCTTTTGTAACACCTTGTAAGAACCATAGTACTTAGGTGATCATTTATTATCCTTCTTAGCTTGCTTGAGGGACATTTGTTTGTATGGTTGTAGCTGTAAAAATACCTACCTACGCCAAAAATTCTTTCACTGCAATGTTGATCTTCCTATTATTTCATTCGATTATGTGCCACAGTGAGGTTATCCTTTAAGAGTTGGAAAACTTGTTGTTGATGATTGATGTGATCCTCCACTACTTGAACCTTAGAGTTTTCTCTTAAAGATGATGTGATGGATGGTGGATGATATCCATAAAGTGCCATAAATTGGGTCTTTTTTGTTGTTGTATGGAAGGAAGTGTTATACCACTATTCAGCCATAGGTAATCACTTGATCCATTAGGTTTGTTTATCAGATACAAAGCAATGAAGATATCCTTCCAAAAATTAGTTCGCTATCTCAGTTTTCTTGTTAGATTGAGGATGATATGATGAGCTATGAGCTAATTGAGTACCAAGAAAATAAAATAATTCCGTCTAAAATTTTCCATTGAAAATGGGATCTTTATCATTTACGATAATCTTTGGGTTTCCATGTAGCTTTTGAATTATTTCCATAAATGCAATAGCAACTACATTGAATTTAAAAGGATGGGATAATGCACAAAAGTGTGCATACTTGGCAAGTCTATCAACTACCACCATGATGACACTCTTTCCTTCGGACTTGGGTAAGCTTGTGATATAATTCATTGAGAACTCCTCCCAATAATGACTCGGAATGACTAAAGGTTGTAATAGACTTGAGGTCTTATTTGTTTCAACTTTATTTTGTTTGAAAACCAAACATTCTGCCACAAACTTCTGAATGTTAGATTTAAGGCCATACCAAAAAAAAATCTTCATGACCCAGTGGTGTGTTTTTAATAATCTTGGGTGCCCTTCGAAAGGAGAGGTGTGCAATTCCAAAATAATCTCTTGTTTGAGTTGGGAATTCTTACCTAGATATAAGCAATCTTTGTACCATAATGAGTCATTTTTCCAGATAAATGTACTTGATGTACTAGGATCTTGTTGCAACTTTTGTATGAGTGTCCACACCTCTTCATCATTTTATCATTCCTCGCTCACTTCAATTATTCAGTCATGTTCAATAATCGAAATGGCATAGAGAAATGCATCCACATCCTCATCTCTTCTTGAGAGTACATTTGCAAGAACATTTTGCTTCCCTTTTTTGTAGATGATTTCAAAGTCATAACCCAACATCTTAGGGAACCATTTTTATTGCTCTTCTGAAGATAATATTTATTCTAAAAAGTATTTAATACTATCATGATACATTTTTACCTTCAAGTGTCTTCCCATTAGGTAAGGGCACCATTTCTTCAGGTTATGTAGTATTGCTAACATTTTCTTCTCATAAATAGGTTTGTGAAAATACTTTCCCTTGATTGGACGACTGTAGAGCCTCTACTTTACACCTACTTATCTACCGTTTTCCTCAATCTTCCCGTATCTTTCCTTATCTTTTGCCTCATTTTCACCATAAAACAACCCAGATCATTACATTAGGTGTTATTAAGCAGCTAAAATCGGAGTTTGGCACATTTCCTCTTTATGATGTTTAAGGGATTTAGTTGTTTTTGGAGTCCAAAAAAAATTATATTTCCTCAATAATTTTGTTAGTGGTGTTGTTATTTTCCCATAATTCTTAACAAACTTGTGATAGTACCCTGTTAACCTGAGAAATCCTTGAAGATTCTTTAGGGTTGTGGGGATTTTCCATTCCTTAATGGCTTTAATTTTGTTAGGATCTAACTTAACACCCTCATGAGATATAATATGACCCAAATGTTCCACCTCTTATAACCCAAAGGAACATTAAGAGATTTTTTCATACAATTTTTTCTCCTCCAATAGTTTGAGCAACCTGTCAACATGTTGAACATTATCCTTCCAAGACTTGTTGTAGATTAGTATATCATCAAAAACTACTAACAAAAAATTTCTAAGGGTTTGAAAATGGAATTCATCAAACTCTGAAATGTGGAAGGTGCATTAGTAAGGCCAAAAGGCATGACCAAAAATTCATAATGACCTTCATGAGTTTTGAATGTTGTTTTCAGAATGTCTTCAGTCTTCATTCTACTTTGATGATATCTTGAATGAAGATCCAACTTGGTGAAGCGAATTGCTCCATGTAATTCATCCAATAATCATCAATGACAGGAATGGGAAATTTATCTTTAATAGTGAGCTTGTTGAGCTCCCTATAATCCAGACACAATGCCATGATCCATCTTTCTTATGTACCAATACTATTGGAACAGAGAAATAATTTGTCCTAGGTTGAATTATACCCGCCTCTAGAATTTCTGCAACCATACGTTCAATTTAACTCTTTTGGGCATAAGGATATCTATAAGGTATGATGTTTGGAGGAATGCTTCCTGGAATCAAGTGAATAACATGATCATGATCATGAATAGGTGGGGTGCCTTTGGGAGTCTCAAATACCTTGGAATGATTGTCCAAGATTCTTTAGAGATCTAGAGAATTAAATGATTTCGATGTTTGAACATCTAGTGAGCATAATTGTGCAATTATGCCTCATTTTTATTTCTTCAAAATATTTTTCATGACATTAGAGATGATTATCTTCACTAGTTTCCTTGTTACTCCCATTAATTCAATTGTCTTTCCTTCCCAGGAAAATTTCAAGAAAAGTTCTTGAAAATTAAAATCTATCGTCCCCAAATATTGTAACCATTGGAGTCCTATTACAACATCAACACCACCCATTGGAATGGAAAGCATTGGAATATTCAATACATATTCCCCAATGGTTAGATTGATATTATGACACTTCCCTGAGAAATTTATAGTTCTTTCATTTGCAACCATCACTTGAGATTCTCGTGTTGGATATAGAAAGCAATTCAATTCCTTGGCTATCTTATAATGAATAAAATTGTGGTTACTACTAGAATCTATCAACATTATTACATTATTTTCTTGATATATTATTCTATCTTAAGAGTTTGATGAGTTAAAATTCCTCCCAATACATTATAATATATGGTCAGATTCATTTCTTCTTTCTTTCAGGATGATTCTTAGTGTATATCCTCTTCTTTTGATGTTTCTAGTTCCTTTTCTTCCTACTCTTCACAATATATGTAAAATAATTTCTTCTCAGCACACTTATGACACTTAGTGTATTTGTTATGACAACTATAACAAAGCCCTCTTGCTCAATTTTCCTCTAGTTGTTGTGGTGTCAACCTTGTAGTTTGTGGGAGTCTAGGAGCAACAACACTTCCATCTTTATAGTTGTGAGTGGCAGACTTTCTTGTTGCCATAATTTTGCTTTCAACTTTTCTTTCCACCTTGAATGTCATCTCCAATGAATCAGGTTCCCAAAGGAGAACCTCATGTTGGATATTATTATTTAAGGTCCCTATGAAGACATCAATCCTATGCTCCTTTGGAATATCATTTATCTTGATATTAAATCTTTGGAAATCCTCAATGTGGTATTCCATTGAACCCTTTTGTTTGAGATTTATCAATTGGCTAAAGAAGGTATTGCTCTTCGTATCCTCATAATGTGCTACCAATTCTTTTGCAAAAATTGTCCAAGTGACAATTGATTTACGAGAACAAATCCATCGATACCACAAAAACTAATTTTGTTCTAAATATAAAGATGCAATGTGTACATGTTGTATGTGTGGCACATCATGTATATCAAAGAATTGCTCCATTTGTATTATCCATGTTACCAGATCCTTGCCATCAAAATTCCTCATATTAATCTCTGGAATGTGGTGGGTCTTAAACCCATTGTTGGCATTTCTAAAATTATAATTCGTATTCCTTTTTTCCTCATCCTGATTTTCATGGATTCCCTTGTCACCACTGTGAAGCATTTCTTGTAACAACTTTTTCAAACCTTCCTTCAAATCTTCCATGTTTGATTTTAAATCATCCTTCAAACTTTCCATGTTTCCTTTTATCTTTTCTTTTAAACAATCCATCTTAGCTTCCATTTCATTTTTGGTTACGCTTTGCGAGAGCGAAATTTGTTGCGATTGGTTTCATAGTTTTGATATATCATGTTGCATTTCTTCCTCTTCTTCATGCATCATAGTAGAGATTTTTGGTTGCTTACTAGGTGTATCAATTTTTTTTTTTTTAATTATTATTATTATTATTATTTATTTTATTTTTATTTTTTTTCTAGACATTTTGGAATCAAATAACAATATATATGCTTCAATATTCCCTTTGATCCACTTCAAACTGATTTTGCAAACGAAAATTATGCAAAATTTAAAAAATAAATACACATCTTTTTCTTTCTTTTAGGAGCTCGATCTTGAAACTATTGTATCTCTGTAATTTCATCCTCCCAAGGTCTGACATTATATTTTGTGGTGGACCTTTGAGTCTTCTTTTCAATGCAACAAATCCTAGCAAGTTATGATTTTCTAAGATAAAGTTATGCCAAATCTCCCACGATGACCTGATTATGGGCTCGTTCAGTAGAGCGAACTTGTATGGGATGCCACATGTCACTATTTCAACTTTTGGCCATGAAATTTCTACAAGAGAAACTAAATTCCCTACACTTTTGGCAACTTTTTATGAAATTCAAATGTAATGCTCGAAGATAAAGTTATAACGGTTTTCCCTAGGTCACTTGTTTGAGACTAAATTATGGAGCATGCAGAACCCCTAACTTCTTCAAACCATACTTCATAAAATATAGTGAACGAATATTTGAAATTTTTTCACAAAGTTCCCCAAGATTTCAAATCCACGTTGTCCAAGTTTTAGCATCTTAAGCCTGTTGTGCAAACAATCCTTTTTGCAAACAGAAATGATCCCTCTAGTCCTATGGGAGGATTTAGCAACAAACAAGACAAATATGTGAAAACTTTCCTAGTTTATACTAGAAACACAAAGGAGGATAGATGACCTACCTCACTATGATGCTAATATCCATTGGTGTCATCCTTGAGTCTTTCGCTTCCAAGCTCAATCTCCTCTTCACTGATGGGAATGAATACCTGCAAGGAAAATCATGTGGAGACAACAAACTCATACATATAAAAAACCATTCCAATATAAACCATATAACATATCAAGGAGTATTATACTAAATGAGAAATGATTGACACATTTATGGAAAGAAAACACATAATGTATTATTAATAGATGGTAAAGGGAAACACTATAACCAATTAATCCTTGATGTTGGAAGCCTCCTTTAGGTGAGTTTCCAAGTCCTAGCCTTAACCTTCAAGCACTCCTTTCTCCTTAGCAAAATGGGCAACATTTGGGCATAGTTCAGCACTAGGGAGGAAACCAATCAATAGCCAACTGGTTGTGGATAGTAGGGATCTCATTTGTAGGGAAGGATGGGGAGTTAAGGATCCATAAAATGAGGGAGAGGTTCCACATCTTAAGGGAAAATTCCATTAAAGTAGGATCAAGAATCGAGATTGGGAGATCTCGTTCCAATCCTTATTCACCTATAACCAAATCTTTGTTCTCAAGACTTCTAGTAAGAGAATCATCTCCTCCACTTTAGGAAAAACTGAATGAAGAGGTTCAACGCGTGTTTCCCTTAGAAAAGTCGTGCTGGCAACGTTAGGTCAGTATAGTGCAACAAGTTACCAGCGTGGGTTACAACACTTGTAGAATCATTTTTCAAAGGCTAGTGATGTGAACCTATCGTTGAATGTGAAGAACCTGCCATTGAGGCATGCAAGCTCCAAGGTAATGAAAGGGAGTTTCTAGACCATCTTCATGGATAATGAGTTGGAGTCGCCAGGAAGTGATCCGTCGGAGGAGGGCCATAATGTTTCCCACATCATCAACATGAAACATAGGATTTTTTAGAGTTGGCTAGAGTGATTCAGGATTTTTGTAGAAAGGTGAAACATGGTACAAGCTGTTTGAATTGCATATGGTACTTCTCTTGAACATATCGGTGACACGACTTTGTAATTTGGTAGCATTTGACTCAACATAGGATCATATGTCATAATGACAATAAGATATAATAATATGAGGGGAAAATGGATTCCCAAAACCTAGGAAGGCAAGTGATGAAGTGAGGATAACCTAAACCCGTTAGGAGATATAGAAAAGTGTCGTGTTCAAGAGCGACACGCTGCCCTTATACAAAATACACGACATGTTTACTTCCATTTTTCCCCATTATTTCTAGTGTGTACCTCATCATTTTTAATCTCAAGCTTGAAGAGGATACCATATGCTTGTCATATAAGTTCATCCTTTGGATGAATCCATCCTAGTATTTTAACGAGCCCTGGGAAGGAGTAGCTTAGTCTCGTCATGGTGACAAGTCTTTTGTCATTTTAGTTTTATAGGTCTGACGGAGGGGTAACTCGACATCTTTTTCATGTTTAGAGAGTTTGAAAAAGAGGCAAAAAGGAAACTCTAGAGGTCCCTTTTCGTAGATAGTCTCTCGAATCTAAAAAGGTAGAAAAAAATATTCAAGAGAACCTCTTAGCCACGTGTGACTAAGGTATTCCTTTTTCGTAACTTAGTCTATCTCAGTTCGAAAAAGGGTTAAACTTATACTAAGTAGACTTCTTTTCATTTACTTTGACGAGTTCGAAAAGACAAGTGTTCGACAATATTTTCATATTTTGAGAGTATGAAAAGAGCTGAAAGAGGACTCCACTTGGAGGAACGAGTGGTATAAAAGGATAGCAACTAGTTCCAATCATGATGAAACTGCTCAAAAATTTAAAGGTCAAGAGGCTAGCTAATAACCACTCATCACAGATGTTTCACAGGAAAGGGTAAAACAACCAAGTGAAAGAGTATGATCGACCAAAGAGATGGTGATGATGGAATGAAAAAATCAAGTCTCATCCAGCAAAAATAGGCTGATAAAAATGACAATCACGAGAGGTAAAGTGGGAATGGTTTCATTTTTACACAAGCTTGAAACATGGGAAACTATTCTTGAGGATACTTGAAGATGGTTTCATTTTTCACAAGTTTGAAACATGAGAAAAACTATGCTTGGATTTTGTTTCATTTTTACACAAGCTTGAAATGGAGAAAAACTATGCTTGAGATTAGTTCCATTTTTACACAAGCTTGAAACAAAGAAAAACTATGCTTGAGATAAGTATGCATGCCCCCAACAAATGAATCAATCTGGGGTACATGCCCCCAAAGCTTCATTTCATTCACCTAAGTAGACTATTGGTTACTAATAGGTGGATGGAATGAAGTTTCACGTACGAGATCAAGTGAAAGAATCAACTGGGAATTTGCGAGATCTAATCAAAGACTCGAATTGGAAGGGGATTTTTTTCATTTTTTAATGAGCTTGACATAGGAAAAGAACCATGCTCATGAATCCTTGTTTCATTTTTTAACAAGCTCGACACAAGTAAAGGAACTCTACTCTAGGAACCTTGATTCAATTTTTAGGGAGCTTGACACAAGAAAAGGAATTGTGCTCCAACACCTTCTTTCATTTTTTATGGAGCTTGACACAAGACAAGAAACTCTTCCTCGAATGTCCCTTGTTTCATTTTTTAAAGAACTTGACACAAGACAAGGAAATTTGCTCTAGGAACTTTGATTCATTTTTTAAGGAGATTGACACATGAAAAGGAAATGTGCTCCAACACCTTGTTTCATTTTTTAAGGATCTTGACACAAGACAAGAAACTCTGCTCTGAATGCCCCTTGTTTCATTTTGTAAAGAGCTTGACATGGGACAAGGAACTTTGATCCGAGAACCTTGATTCATTTTTTAAGGAGCTTGACACAAGAAAAGAAAGTGTGCTCCAACAATTTGTTTAATTTTTTAAGGAGCTTGACACAAGAAAAGGAAATGTGCTCTGAATGTCCAGGCCGTTTCATTTTTAAAATAGCTTGACATAGGACAAGGAAATCTTCTCCGGATCCTTGATCACGACCCATAAGAGGCCATGGATTCCAAGAGGTTCTTATCAGATGGAGAACAATGCTCTGGAAGGGATACATGTTAAGGGATCTAATGGAAAGATCAGGCTCCAATGCCCCCAGTACATGATGCACTATATCACTGACTAGATCATTAGTAGACACAAGCATGGAATAGGTTGCCACATAATTAACATGTGGAGAGGATGATACCACTTGCATAAAAGGACCATTTAGGGAATATGGCTGATTTGGAGCCAAATTAGGACCAACAAACGAAAGATGATCAATGGCCACGATTCTTCCTTCACGTGGGAAACATATCACACAAAAGAGAGAAGAGACAAGAGCTCCCATGACATAAAAATAGTCATGACCAAGGAGTAAATTAAAATACAAAGGGCCTTGGACAACCATCACATCAATATAGACGATTCCCCCCCCCCAAAAAAAAAGTAATAGGCAACTTAGGAAGGATCCCTAATGGTTGACTGGTTCCTCTGTTAAAAGCCAACATATTCTGTGTAATGGGAACACGTTATGGAGAACCTAAAGCTTTCCATGTAGTTGAGGACATAATACTAACATATGCACCTTCATCTATGATGGTGCCAGGTATAGGTATATTATAAGCTTGTACTATGATCTAAAAGGGCAGGTAAGAAGGAAGACGATATCTTTCCAATCGGCTCCAATCAAAGGAAGTGACCATACTACTTGGAGGGGATGCCATGGGAATGGGAGAACTACCCCCTTGCATTATGGGAATGGGAGGATCGCCCCCCAGTACCGTGGGAACAAGAGGATTCCCCCCGAATTCATTCAAATTTGAAGAAACAAGGAGAACCTGAGCGGTATGAGGTTCACTCTCTACAGGAAAGGTACGATCAACTAAAGGTGGGACCAAGTCAACCATTTTCTCAACCAATGGTTGGTCGAGAATGGACTCATGGGATTCACTTTCAGATAGAGTGGGATTAACTAGAGATGAATTATGATCAATCACTTGTTCAAATATTGGAGGATCAGGGGAATGCTTTCGATAACTAGTCGGAAGATGAGATTGAGAAGCTATAAGGTTGTCCAACACTTTTGAGGTTTCATCCATATAAGGAAAAAGGTGAATAGGATGATTCCCTTCACATAACCTACAAGGAAATTTGACTTTGCCCTTTTTTCCATGGACCTTACTATCACTATTGAGGGTTTGTCACTAGCATGATCTCCAGAAGCTGATAACAAAGGTTGTTTCGAACCAGTGGACTACACTTCTAAAACCGTGGGAATACCAAGAAAATCTCTAAGAAGGTGGTCACCCTTATAAAGCTCGCAAGGGAACTTCACTTTACGGGGTTGATTGGAAGGTTCCTCCACATCAATTGTATTTATAGAAATGGTTGCCGGGTTGCCCCCTTGCTTATCTTTCTTCTTCTTAATCTTCCTTTTCTTCCTCTTCTTATCCACTTGGTTACTAACTTGCAGGATTTCACCAAATGAAGAAGAAGAAGAGGAAGAAGGCCAAACATGTGAAGAAGGAAAGAGTCAACTTTAGGATCAACATGAGCTTGATATGGTTCAAGTGGACGAGATCTCAGTTGAGAATCATTTTGGACATTCGGAATCATAGGGGTCGAAAACAGCCAAATTGGAAAGCCAATGGTAAATCCGGGAAGGGACAACGTTTCCATATAAGGAGCACCAACGTTTCCAAAAGAAGGAAAAGGGCTAGGATTCCCGTTTGAGGGGTTTCCTTGATTGGTGGACTCAAGAACTGTTGCCATTAGTCTCAACCTAAGATCTATGAAGGAGTATTTCCAGAGGAAGGATGCTGTTCCACGATCAATTAATTTTAGAACATAACAAAAAATAAACCAAAATGGGGTAACTAGGCATAAAGGTTTACCAAGCAACCGTGAACTACAATATACACCTTTGTGAGCCAAGGAATTAATGTACAAAAACCAATCCCCCTGTTGAAAATAGAAACAAGAAATGTTAAAAATAACATCTAGAAATCCAAATTTAATTTGTCCTTGAATTAAATTGTAATTATTTTCTCATATCAACTTGTAAATAGTTAATTAAGTTTAATTAACTTATGAATTTCAAGTTGAAAGTATTTTGGAAGTCATATAAGTGTTCTCCCTAACTTTTAGGGGTCCAGTATGAGTTTAGATTGGGTTGTAATTAGATAACTCAATTTAGTGAGTTATAGATAGTTAAACGAGTTCTAAATGTTTGTTGAACTAGTAGAGGATTAGCAGTTAGTTAGTGCACTAGTGCATCCACAAGTGCTACTCCAGATAACTAAAGATTCACTCATTATAAATTCATGCATGTTAATTATGAGAAAGAACCAGTTGATACTAGAGTACAGAGACAATGTACTATTAGTTGTATGATTTAATGAGTTGTAAATATGATGCATGCAATAAGGAAGATGACCTAATTAGGATTGTGCAATTTTGGAAGCATGAATTCCCTTTAAATACAGGTTATTCATCTTGGGAATTGTGCAAGGAATCAGAAGCTTGAAGGCTAGGAATTTGGCTAAGTATTTGCCAAAGGAAGTCATCAGGTAGAGGATATGAAATACTTGTGCAGGTTAAGCTCAAGGTTGAGCAAAGCATATTGTATTCATCCAAATTCTTTGACCATGAATGACACAAGGAAGTAGGGGCTTGGAGAGTAGTAGAATAGGCTAAGTGTTGGCTTGAGCTAGCTTGTAAGTAGAGAGTTGATCATACTTGTGCAAGAATTATTCTACTGAGAACAATATTTGTATTTTCACTCAAATTTATGATTAATTCAATATAGATAGTAGGGGTTTTGAGAAGTGGATTTCCTCGGATAAATATTGTGTTATGTGTCATTGATATTCTTTCTCTTACTAATTATTGTTTTCATTGATCTAGTTTGGCTTCAGCTGAAGAGTAGAGTAGATTCTTGTCTTATGTTTTAGTATATCACATGAGCTGTTCAATCTACAGAAAAATATACATGGTATCAGAGCTAGATATGTAGAAAAATCTACATGGTATCAAAATTGAAGATAGTATAAAAAATAATAATTCAAATTTATCCTTGCCGACTGAGGGATCTCTAGTTCAGGGCAGATCTAGAAGACCATATGTGCAGACTTCTTAATAGAGCTAGAAGTTTGCTAGTGGGTAGATTGAGGAGCAAGAATTTTATGGGCAACGAGTTTGCGAAGAAGATCTCAAAATTTTTATTGATAATTAAAAAAAAAAATAGCAGCTCTAGATTCCTTGGGAAAAAAAAAATGTTCGAATCGGAGTTCGGATGAGGGAGATATCACCGATTTAAAATTAGCTCTTTTTTTTCTTCAGAAAATTTCTTAATGGCAGGACATATGAAATAGATTGGTGTGCGAGCCAAGAACCTGTATGCTCTTGAGGTATAAGATTTATGAAAGTCCTTGAGGATAAAGGAAAATGTTAGAGATGTGGTGGTTGAGAGGGAGAGTGAATTACCTCTCAACATGCAACCCCAAAAGAAGCCATAGAAGTAGTCTCAGCCAATTGTGGAGCAGCCACAATTGGAGAAGCAGAAAGGAGATCAAGTAGAGGTGTCCACTCAAGTAGAGACATCGAGTAGGGGGAAATTTTGAGCCAAGTGGGCTGAGGGAGCACATGCAGCCATACCTCCAGGTGTGAGGTGGGGCGATGTGAAGTGATAGTCCTAAGAGGGCTGACATTGGGCAGGGTCCATTAAGAGGTTTTGTCTCATGGATCATACCTTGCTATGGGAGCACAAAGTACATAGTAGCAGGAGGAATCAGTGGTAGTTGATGCAGTCAGAGATCAGAGTGACAGAGGCTAGAGCAGTCAAATATTGACGAGCACAAAGAAGAGTTGACAAAAGTGCAGAAAGGTAGAGTCAACAGAAGTGCAAAGTTTTCAGTCAACAGAGGCAGTAGTAGTCAGAGACTTTGGTGACAGATGTATCATATAGATGTATCATATTGATTCAGGTTGGATGCTTTTTCAGTTTCAGGAGTTGTTGTAGCAACAACACTAGAGAGAAGTGTTGCATGCAAAACATTCCAAAGGTTCATGATTGGGATAGAATTGAATTCCTTTCTTGTTGAGAGGGAGTGTTGAAAATAACAACAAGAAATGTTAAAAATAACGTCTAGAAATTCCAATTTAATTTGTGCTTGAATTAAATTGTGAATTAAATTGTAGTTTTTTTTCTCATAGCAACTTGTAAATAGTTAATTAAGTTTAATTAACTTAATTAGCTTAGGAATTCCGAGTTGGAAGTCTTTTGGAAGTCATGTAAGTGTTCTCCCTAATTTTTAGGGGTCAAATATGAGTTTAGATTGAGTTGTAATTAGATAACTCAGTTTAGTGAGTTATATTTAGTTAAACTAGTTCTAACTGCTTGTTGAACTAGTAGAATATTAGCAGTTAGTTAGTGCACTAGTGCATCCACAAGTGCTACTCCAGATAATCGAAGATTCACTCATAAAAAATTCATGCATTTCATTTTTGAGAAAGACCCAGTTGAGACTAGAGTGCAGGGACAATGTGCAATCATTTGTACGGTTTACTTAGTTGTAAATATCATGCATGCAATCAGGAAGAGAACCTAATTAGGATTGTGCATTTTTGGAAGCATGAATTCCCTTTAAATATGGGTTATTCATCCTAGGAATTGGGCAAGGAATAATAAGCTTGAAGGCTAGGAATTTGGCTAAGTATTTTCTAAAGGAGGTCATCAGGCAGAGGATAGGAAATACTTGTGCAAGTTGAGATGAAGGTTGAGCAGAACATATTGTATTCATCCATATTCTTTGACTAGGAATGGCGCAAGGAAGTAGGGGCTTGGAGATTAGCATAATAGGCTAAGTGTTGGCTTGAGCTAGCTTGTGAGTAGAGAGTTGATCATACTTGTAGGAATTGTTCTAGTCATAACAAGATTTGTATTGTCACTCAGATTTCTGATTAATTCAATATAGGTAGTAGGGGTTTTGAGCAGTGGATTTCCTCGGATAAATATTGTGTTATGTGCCATTAATATTCTTTCTCTCGTTGATTATTGTTTTCGTCGATCTAGTTTGGCTTCCGTTGAAGAGTAGAGTAGATTCTTCTCTTATGTTTTAGTATATCACATGGGTTGTTGAATCTATAGAAAAATATACACTCCCCGAATGTTGTGTTCGGCGTATCAAAGTACACAAGGTGGTAGACTTGATTACCTATAGATGGATATCAACCTATAGGGGACTCCCAAAATATACGTGACGATACATGGGAGTGAAGTCCGTATTAGTGTTGTCTAATGAGTAACCATTTGATGAGAGCATTCCCATATACTTACCGTGCATGGAGCGCCGTTGATATACTTGAAAGTACTGGAGAACAATCCTTTACACTTTTGTATTTGGAATAGGATTTCACCCCTGGGATGCAACGCTGGCAACAATGATAACTCCTACGTTTAATTATGCCGGAACATGTCTCTAGCCTAGACCTCTAGATGTTTTTGTTAATGTGCCAAATGATCCTTAGGTTAATTGACGTAAATTTTAAGTTTATCTTCAATTAAGTTTCGATTTTAAGGCTCAAAGATCGATGTCACCTGAACACACCTATGATGCAACTAGTATGAAAAAAATGATTCTTTTCAATTCAATGAAAGCCATCTAGCATAGGGAAGAAGTTCACACACTGATCCAACAACCAAGTATGGAACAGACAAAGCTTCCTAACTATATCTTTCACTTTCACTATTCTAATGCATCCACCAAAAGTAAAATGAAATTCGATTCACTAACATGCAGGTACATGAATTGTTCACTTTTCTTTTTCACACTCACCAAAAGTAAAATGAAATTCAATTCAAATGCACATACATGAAATTTTTTCACTTTTTATTTATAATGAATAAGAATGCACTTCTTTTCAGCTTTCAACACTAAACAATGTAATCTAGGCTCAATGATAATGCTCAAAACGATTTTTCAATGCAATGTAATCTAATGCAAAGAGAAAAGTAAACTTTGAGATGAAAGCTAAGTAAATGCAAATGTGGTTTCTTCTGTGATTTCCAAAAGAAATAATGATGCTTTAATCAACAACAAATCAATATTCCTTCCACACACGCAAGTAGCAAACAGTAAATCTAATTGACCTAAAGACTCAATCAAGATTCACTTTCACTACTTCAAACAATGGGATGGAATTTCGCAAAACAATAAGAAATAAACCAAAATGATGGAAAATTCAAAGCACACAGAGCAGGAGGAAAATTCAAAGATCAATCCATACTAGACCGTTTTGGGAGAAACCCTAAAAATTCTTGATTTTCAAGGATCAGTGCAACTGTAATAGTCAAAACCCATGCTGACAGGGCTTTCTACATTGCTGTAATGGAAAAAACCGCGCTGGTAGCGCGATTGTTTCCGAATAAAACGTGTTGGCCGAGAAAAAATTAGGAAAATAAAAAGAGACTCATAGAGAGATCCAAACTTGACACTTTAAATAACAAACTATTTAGAATGCAGACCCATAATAAGCCTGAAATATAGATCACTAGGAGTTTCGCCAAACTAATAAAAAAGACCAAACATAAAAAGGAGGTGTTAAGGGTTATAAGCTCCCCAACGAAGTTGCCATTTTGTTGTGCAGTCAATCCTTTCTGTGGAAAAAAATGGTCCCTCTAGTCCTATGGGAGGGTCTAGCAACAAACTGGTCAAATATGTGTAAACTTTCCTAGTTTATACTAGAAAACACAAAGGAGGATAAATGACCTACCCCACTCTGATGCTAATGTTTGTTGGTGTCTTCCTTGAGTCTTTCACTTCCAAGCTCAATCTCCTCTTCACTGATGGGAATGAATAACTACAAGGAAAATCTTGTGGAGGCAACAAACATATACATAGCAAAAACCATTCCAATATAAACTATATAACATATCAAGGAGTACTATACTAAGTGAGCAATGATTGACACATTTATGGAAAGAAAACACATAATTTATTATTAATATATGGTAAAGGGAAGCATTACAACCACTTAAGCCTTGAGGTGGGAAGCCTCCTTTAGGTGAGTTTCCAAATCCTACCTTTAACCTTCAAGCACTCCGTTCTCCTTAGCAAAATGGGTAGCATTTGGGTATAGTTCAGCGCTAGGAAGGAAACCAATCAATAGCCAACCAATTGTGGATAGTAGGGATTTGATTATAGGGAAGGATAGGAAGTTAATGATCCATAAAAGGAGGGATAGGTTCCAAATCTTAAGGGAAAGATCCATGAAAGTAGGATCAAGGACCAAGAATGAGAGATCTCGTTCCAGTCCTTATTCACCTGTACCCAACTCGTCGTTCTCGAGACTTCTAATAAGAGAAGCTTATCCTCCCTCTTTAGGAAAAATTGTCTGAAGAGATTTAGAATCGCTTTTTATTATAAATTTCACACTGGAAGCGCTAGGTTAGTATAGTGCAACAAGTTAACAACACGGGCTACTAATGATGCGAAAAGCGTTGATCCCGAAAACAAGGTTTTTGACAAGTTTCTCTAGAAATATTTCAAGGAAAGTTTTTCTTCTGTTCTTCAAGGATGCTTTTGAACATTTTTCATGGTGAATACACTAATGGATTTCATCATTTTGACACTTCAGGATACAGGATGGGAAGTGTGAAAAAATATTGTGTAACAAAGCCTCGTAGGAAAAATGTTATAGGGAAAATTTCAAGATGACCTATTTGAAGTAGCGAAACCCTAGAATCCAAAGCTCTAATACCAAATGTTATGAAGCATGATCATGAACAAAATAAAAGATAGATCAACGACTTGAAAATTAGCATCTTTGAGGGGGAATCCTCCTTTAAATCACATAAATGAACAATTCTTGGATGATACAAATGACAAGACCTCCTTGGTATATATATGAGTGTAAAGGGTAACAATATAATTAGATCCTACATAACAATAATAATGTAAGGGCACAAAAATAACAATAATGGGCTTCTATGGGGCACAAAAATAATAATAAGGGGGCTACTTGGGCACAATAGTAATAATAAGGGGATACACTAACAATAACAATAAGGGGGATATACTAGTATTATATGGGTGTAACATACTACTATTCAATGCTTTATGAAAATTGTTATGTTGGTCATTGTGTTTGGCTGTAATCATGAGCTGAAGGTTGTTGTGATAATTTGTTAAGTTTGTATGAATGAAGAGTTGGAAGTAATGTGTAATTATTCTTAGTGAATGGATTGCTTTTTTTGAGGAATGAATGTTATATGTAGAGGTATTTTTTGAAGCATGTTTATGTGATGGTATTAAGAGTAATAGTGTGATAAAGAGAATGCATACGTTGATATGAGCCTAAGGATCTTTTGATATTTTGTAATGTGAATGGCCCTTCTTAGTCTAGTTATGGGATGAGAGCAACTATGAATCTCTCAATATTCTAAATGGAAATGCTTGAAAGGTCTTCTCTACTTAAGAGGACTTTATCCCTCTAGAGATCAGCTAGTATATTAATTTAGACTCTCCATTTGTAAGTGTTAGAAGTCTAAAGCTTAAAGTTGTAGTCCCAAAGGAGTGAGAAGAGTTCTCATTCAACTAGGTGAAGTTGTGGATTAAGCCATTGGCCATATTTTTTCTTCTTGAGAAGATGCTAAGTTAGAGACAATTTTCTAGGATTCCTTCAAAGGATGGAGAAGATTTACAGGCCTTCAAAAGTCTTTTATGTTGAGTGCGCTAGAAAATTTACTAAGCGTATGTTTTCATTAATTTCATTTTCATTGTCATTGATGTCATTGTTGCAGTGTTGAGTGTATGTCGCCATTACTTGCAGAGTGCAAGTTATTTAGCTTGATGTCATGGATGAAGTTACACATTTTATTAGTCTATGTTTTAAGGAATTTATTCTTTAGTTACTTAGGCCAAATGAGAATTAAAAGTGTATAGTTTCCTAGCCTACTCAAATACCTTTCCAACTGTATGTTTCACTTTTCCTAAATCCCTAGAGAACGAGGATAAAAATAAGTAAGAAGTGAGGCAAAACAAGAAAGGCTCCAACTTGGTCAAAGTTTCATATGGTAGATTGGAGCCTAGGGTGGTATGGACTAGCCCAGTAAGTCAGGTGTCAGTATAAACTTTCCTGGGAGGTCAGGGATTGACATGATGGCTAGGGGATGATAGACTTCCCTAAAAACTAGGGACTGGTATGAGGGCGAGGGTTGATAAAATTCCTCGAGAAGTAGGGACTAGTATGAGGTTGGGGTCCAATAGACCTCCTTGGGAAGTAGGGACCGGTAGAAGGGCCCAATGGCAAGGTTCCATATGGGAAAATTGAATAAGGCCAAAATATTGTTACAAATGGAAAATCATGATTTATTGTGAACCTGACTTGTCTTAATCATGACCAATAATCCATGATTAATGTTTATCAAACCTAATTAAGTGATTACTAGAAAGTATTAGGCAAGGCTAATTATATCAAGATACATGAACCCTTGGCTAATATGATCTAGCAAGTCCACATGGATGACATGTGGAAACAATGATGACATGTCATCTTGAACACATGACACGTGGCATTCCAATTTGACATTTTCACCACCCAAAGTGGACGATTGGCAAGTGACACATGGAAAGTATATCCCAACATTTGGACATGTGGAAAGCTCTAACTGATCGCAACAGATTACATGGAGTGTGACTTGGTAGGTGAAATTTCATTGGTGGGTCCCTCCCTAAGGTAACAAGGAACCAAGCACTGAAGTATCATTTTAATGTAAAATTCAAGGTTTGGATGGTATGACGTGGTAGAGTGAAAAGGTTGTGGTGATGTGATGGAAAATAAGACCACATGAAGGCTTGTGCTTGGTTATTCATGGATTGACATGGCATACCCAAGATCCTTAGGATTAGTGCTAGGGGCTAATTTGGTGACATTTTTATGTGTGTAATTTTTGCCAAAATGGTTGAAAACTAAAGTTTTATGCCAGAATAATGTTAGCCCTTATGGGACCATACTAGGTTATTGAGCCCCAAGAGGACAATACAGACTAATAGATTAGCCTAGTGTGTGAGTTGATCTTGTATGATGGAAAATTACTTGTTTATTATAGTAGGAGTACATGTTACGTGATGTATTAGGTGCGAGACGTTGGTATCAAGTTTGGAATGTTTGCGTTAGGCAAAGGTCCACTACTATTCGACACCTGATAAATTATTAATGCTTAGACAGGTAAGCTATCGGTCACAACACCAAATCATTAGGAAGGGTGTTGAAGTTTAAGGTGTTAAGTCATGAAACATAGCTAAATCCCTCCCATGCTATATTTAGATATGAAGTTGCAGTTAAGTGATGAAAGAGTTCATTTTAATGTAGAAGTATTGTGCAAGATTCATGACAATATTGAGCTAGTGCAAATCCAATGAAAAGGGTGTGAAATTAATCGATTGAGGTAGAGATCAAAGATGGTGTGTGATATGAAAATGAAGAGACAAAATGTGAAGAAACACTAAATATGAACTAAGTTGTGCGTGTTATCTTTCAATGTGCATGTAAAACTATAGTGGATGGGTTGTGTTGTAGAAATTTGTGAAAAACAAAAAGAGGAAGATGCGTTGCAAAAGAGAATGAGAACTAAGTTTCAATATTTGCTAAAGTTGAGATAGAGTTTGAATAGGAGTTTTTGGAAGAGATATAAGGTGTAGAAGCTAGAGACCT
Organism: Pinus taeda; assembly: GCA_000404065.3. NCBI lineage: Eukaryota > Viridiplantae > Streptophyta > Pinopsida > Pinales > Pinaceae > Pinus > Pinus taeda. The sequence continues at coordinate 40,893 of APFE030124629.1, forward strand.
TAAGAAAATGAGAAGGTTGAATCCAATATTTTGAGTAAATAACTATTGTGTGAGGCTATTGAGTAAGAAGACATTTCATATCAAAAGGCGAATTGGAGTCCAAAAGCATATATGAGAAATATAAGAGAAAGAGAGCAAATCTAGAATTGAATATTGGTGTCTAAATAAAATTAAATTGAAGTGAATTTGGATTTGAGTTTGAAAATGTATGTAAAAGGGATTTGAGGGGTAGTGTAGGTTGGTTCCTGCAAAGACATGGGGATTGGTGTCTCCTTCAAGTTGGTGCCTGGAAATATTAGAGAAATTGCTGTATCCTAGAGGTTGGTTCTTACAAACAAGTGTGTATTGGTGACTTAAGTAGGTCGTGCTTGCAAAGAAAGGGGGATTGTTGTCTCCTGTAGGTTGGTTTCTACAAAGCTATGTGTAATTAAAGTTGGTTCTTGTAGATTCATCTAATTAAAATAAGTTTTGTTGTTTTCTCCCAGATGGGTTTCTATATATATCTTTTGTTCAAAATTTGTGTATCTTGATTGTTCTATGGTTGTGTTAATAGTTCTTTAAGTTATTAAAAAGATCCTTTATACCAATTCACCCCCTTCTCACTATAAACTTGATTTCCAACAAGCAGTATTAGAGCAAGTTCCTTCATCCACAATCTAATCACTAGAGGGAATATCCAACTAAAAACATCACCATTCAGTATGGTGGTCTCACAAATAAAGCTCCTCTATTCAATGATATGAACTATTCTTTCTTGAAAGTGAGAATGAGGGTTTATCTAATGTCCCTTGGTGTAGATGTTTGGCATGTGTTGGTGGTCCAGGATGTTATTCCAATAATAAGGGGTCTCCTTAGTCTGAAGTCCCAATTAGACATCACACCATTTGGGATAGGAGCCCCATTCGGTATATGGGCCCAACTACCACCATGTGTGTATGTCCTATTGTCTTTCAAGTGCAGAGAAGTAAATGTGAGACCAAGTGTGAAATTCCAAATGAATGAGGATGAAATCAACCCTCAATTGATAGCTTGTAGAACATGATAAAAGAAAACAAAAACAACATAATGATCAAGAGCATGTATTAAGAAATAATTAGATAGCTAAAACTAAATAAGACATATACAAAGAGGAAAGTAATAGAAAGCAACTGCAAATTAGTTCACAATCAACTACTAGCATTTGTGTGGAATGAATAACAAAGACTAAAAGAAAACATACAAGGCACATATATTAAATTAGTTCATTGACATGGAACCAATATGTAAACACACATGCATCTCCAAAAAAATCATTGGATAGCCATTACAAATGCCATTAATATGCAAGGGAATCAATGCATGAAGTGAAAAGCTTCTCATTAATATTGTTTCCCTTCGAATATATGTGCCACAAGTTCATCAAAATCCAGTTGTGGAATGAAGGTTGTTCATATCATCTCTTAGATATAAACCTTAACCTCACAATCACTCACCTACAAGTTACCAAGAGGGGAATACTTTAATCTCCCTAAGAACAAAATAACTACTTAGATACTAGCTTAGCTTAAGTGCTAAAAGTCCCCCTTGAATGAGGCATAAAGATACATTTATAAAGATGGGGAGAGGTGATCTTTCACCTTCCCATGACTCTTCATATCCCCATGAAATTTCATATCCCCATGAATTTTGATATTCTTATTGACTTTACATAATTTTGAGATTTGTGATTTTATGAAAAGATAATATATTTACAAAATAATAAGAGGAAATGCAACCATCTTTTGATGTAGCAACTTGTAGGAGAGGTATGATGCTTTAAAAACTTGCTGATGTCTTATGCACACCCTAGGATCACCTTGGTATTGAGTTAACTCTTCAATGGTTTCCATTTATTGAGATCATGCATTCATGAAGTGTTTAGATGTAAAGGACTAACAAATGCCCTGCGATCCCAATCCTACAAACATACAACCAATAATTGGTATGCAAGATGAACACACTTCACTATAATAAAATAAGAAATCATCATCATAAATAAATATTTGTTTTAACACAAATGAGTACGTTTTTGTTTTAAATTTGCGCCCTGTCGTTTCAAATACCCGGGAGAATTACAAGGCCATTTTTCTCTAAGGCATCTGGCATATCAAAATTTTCCTAATCTCCCTTAGCCAGATTACTTCTAAAAACTTGAATCCAAACAATACCCTTATTTGCCGAGAAGTATATATGTGGAAAAAATGTAACAAAAAATACAAACATTTCAAACCAATCATTACAACGTTGATTAATCTGAAAAATATGTTGTACCGTTGAGGTCGATATCTTGGAAGGGCCCTGTGGGTGGATTGTCTGACTGAACACCCTAGAGCTTGGGATCCATGAGTATACTATGCAACGCATCCACTTCGCCTTCCAGGCGAGAAATTCTTTGTTGAAGAGTCACAATTGTTTCAAAAGAGTTGCACTCAGAGGTTTGATGTTGATACATCTTAACGTGCAAGTCATATAGGATCCATGAGTATACTACGCAACGCATCCACTTCGTCTTCCAGGCGAGAAATTTTTTTTTGAAGAGTCACAATTGTTTCAAAAGAGTTGCACTCAGAGGTCTAACACAGATACATCTTAACGTGCAAGTCATATATTTCAAAATTAATGGCCTCGTGCCCTTTTCTGTAGTGGTCACACACATTGGAGGCCGAGGAGTATGATCCCAAGGAGCTAAAGTCCATAGATAGATTAGAATTATGTAGATACCAAGAGAGAGACTCTAGTAGCTAGGCAAAAGAGGGAAGAGAAATAAAGAGATATAGTAGAATACTCAGAGATAAAAAGGTTCCAACACAGTATCCAAATAACACAAATGGTATTGGTAGAGTAGTTTATAATGTCAGTACCACACATGAAGGGGAAAGCCACCGCCGATTGAGCATCTTGAATGCTGATAGGGTCAAAAACCAGAATAGAGTAATTTCTAGCACCAGTCTAATATATCAAATTGCAATAAATATGATAAAATTGATTTTCTTACCTCAAACCCCATAGGGGTAGTACAGTAAATCACCTAGCTATAGTGATGCTGAACCCGCATGAGTTTATCATAGTAGAAGAATGCCACAATATTTCTTGAAGCTAATTGTATAGCTTGCTATTATGCTAATTCCTGGACACCACCATTGATACAGAGGTAACCCACTTCAAAATCAACAATGAATGCAAATTTTTGAACGCGCTCCACTTGTAGGTCATGAATGTAGATGTGCTCCCACAACTAGATTTTTTCCCGTCACACCATGGAAGCCAGACTCTAGCTTTCATTTTGATATTATTATCTCCAGTACCCCATAACAAAGCAATCATAATGAGTCGATCAAAGGTGATGTAGCAATATTTGGCCATGAGATTAGGTCTATTCCACATTGAGGCTATTAAATCAAGCACACTTGCACGAGGAAAGTGACCATTCCATGCCACATCGAGCTAACTAATGGTGTTCTTGACAATCATTAGGAGGAAAATGGGAGATTTAGCATGGTCATTCAAATGAACATAGTCGACATTGTAATGAGAGGAGAGGATTAAGATATAAGGATGGGGCACAATGGCTCAAGGAGGAGGGAAATAGAAATGGGGAGCACTAGGGAGTAAGACATTAAAACTTACGGGATCAACACATACCCTCTTATTCCATTAACCCGTGAACTCTGTCTGCCCTTCATCCAAAAGGAAAACCTTATTGCCCTGTTGATCCAACTAGGAATTTAGATTTCTGAGGATGTGTTAGAAGGTAAAGTTAGAGAAGGAGTGAAGAATACTTTTAATTTGATGATACAAAAGGCTTAAAGTATTGTCCTTTGGAGGAGTGTCAATTCTCAGATATCGAATAATTAGGAAAGAGTTACCCAGAATAATAATGTCTCTTATGCCTCGACCTTGAGTGAGAGTTACTCCCAAGAGTAACCCATACATTTCGCTTTGATTGCTAGATTTCCACCCAAGTACCCATAAAAAAATTCCACAATGATTTCTTCAGGATTTAGTAATATCCCTGCCTCTCTTGCCACCCCTATCATCATAAATAAAATTGATAAGTTTTGAGAAATCGGTAGGAGTTCACAACTCTAAAATGTTGATTTCATCTTATTACCAAAGCAGGTCCATTAATGGAATTTCTATGATATAAGAGAACTTATGGGTTTACACATGTACTTTGATCCAAACTTCCATTTTTCTTGCAGAGGCAAAGATTATTGTTGGACCTTCCAAGTTTTGATTAATAAATGAAGAAGTATAGGTGTTGAACATGTAGCGTCTTTTGCTAGCAATTTCTTAATCCACACTAGATTATACTCGAAAAGATTTTGCTCTAATTAAACTCAATAGTGGATTTAGATGATTATTCATGAGAGCTGGAATATGGATCAAATTCTAAATTTGAATATTTATCACTATAAAATAACCTCCCTCACACCAAGAATTTGTCTTTTTCTCTTTGTTTCAACTTCTACAAATTTTCACACTTAAGCAAATTTATCGCGTTGATCTTTGTATCATTTTTTATACCAAAATTTGTGGTTTGGAATCCCTCAAACCTCTCATTGATACAAGTTGATGTTTGGTCATAAATATGTATTACTATCCACTTGAATATTTATTTTACATCGTAGATCATGTGGATCATGTGGCGTGAATGAGGGAAATCCAAAGTATATATTAAATACTTTCCAAGCCAAACTTCATTCTTCTCGACCAAGGGTGTCACGCCACCAGGCCGGCGGTAGTCTTTCAACCACTCTTGGTGAGGTGCGGCACTACCGAACACTTTCTTTTCACTAGTACTTATGTTCATGGACTACGCCTAACCACTTATTCCTACTTAGTTTGTGTTTCTCAACCAAGTATTATTTCTTTATCCTTTATACCAATGAACACCCATACACATTCATTATCAACATCAATTATAAATGATGAACACAATTGCACAGTACAAAGGGAGGGGCAACTCCCTGAACAAAGAGTCTGCCCAACAATATATTATACAACAGTTTACAAAGATTTACAAATATACTTGGAAACCCCAAGTTTCATACATAGCCAAATTTACAATCCAAGGCAAAACTCGGTTGCCTGGCTCGTCAGCACCTCCACACGGTCGCTGCACGACTCTCCAATGCTTCGTTCACCTTGTCACACGATCGTGTTGTTTTCCCAACTCAGGCGCGCCTCCAAGTCACCACACACGGGCGCCTCCACCCGAGACACACCTCCGTCCACAATCTCAACACTTCACCAAGTCACCGTGCACACTTGCATGACAGGCGGGCGCTCACCCGAGTCACCAATACACCCGTGCCAAGTCGTCGCACAAACCGGGCGCTCCTCCGTTTCACCATCGGGCACCTTCGCAAAAATTGGGTGCCACACACCCGTGCACGCCTCAACTATCTGTTAGGTACCACACAGCCGTGCACACCCTCACCCAACCACCGGGCGCTCCTGCCCACACCTTTCACTCACAACCGAGATAAGCGAGTCTACCATGCAACCAAGCCCAAGAATGGGCACATCTATAACCTGCACCTTCCTTCTTAGATATGTGCACTAGAACTGCGCCTTAAATCCTTAGAGCGAAGATTGTTGAGCGATGTTCGATGCTCCAAATGACTCCACGCTTCACTTGTATATACCAACCGTAGGGCAAGGTCATGGCTTGCCCAGCCGACCTCCCCACGCCCACGCTTCATCGCAAACACCCTCAAATTCAAGTCAGCCTTTGTCTCCAAGTGCGGTCGGCCTCCATAACGTTAACACCATGCCATCATGCATATAAAATCGTCCTCGCTCCCTTCCTTGTGTGCATTATAACACATAACCATCGCACATGAAGTCGTGAGCTCGTCTTCCATCATTCGTTCAGGTTCAACCGCACACCCTCCACGATCGCACTTCGGGCAGAGCTGTAGATCGTTACATCCTCCTCCACCTGAAGTCGTTGTCGTCCTCGACAACATACCATCCTGGTAGCCATCCACCAAGATCAACATCAATGTCTGTCTCATCCTCGATCCATGATGTAAACTTCTCCACATACTGCAAACATCCCTGCAACATATGTAGAACTCCCATCTCCACCATGTGTCGTCCTCACCCTGTAAACTGTCCTACTCGTCTACCTGATGCCAACATCTCTCCATGTCGAACACCATCGCAAACCAACCTACTGTCAGCACACCTCTGTACACTTCCAGGCCCCATGTTTGAACTAGTGGGGTAGCTAATCCAACTGCCACGCTCAAGCCATGAGAGTGAACATCCTTATGCCTTCACCAGTCTATCTCGGATTCCTGCCACATCTCAGACTCACCAAGAATCTCACCCATGCTCAGGTCCATGGAAACTCCATCCCATCTGCAACATGTAATGATGCTTGATGCCAAGTCATCCCTGCACCATCTGTCATACCTGCTCAACCTGTTTTAAGGACTGACTGTCGTGAGCAGCTAACAATGAGCCCCATCTTCTTGTCCATCTAAGAAGATGTGGAGGGAGTAGAGCCTGAAGGCTCACCCTCACTAATCAACTCAATCCATCTGTCAGGATCTTCAATCTCCATCCTCTGTAGATAAGTGACTCGATCCTCCTCCTGGACATTCGACCTCACATATGCCTCATCATCATCATCATCATCATCCTCGACTGCTTCTAGCCTTCTCGAAAAATCTAAGATACTATCTGAAAGAGTCCGGATGACCAATGACTGCTCGGTAAGCTTTGCCTCAACCATGGACAACCGCTTACTCATGTCTTCCATCCACTTCTCATCCTCCATTTGCATCACTGCCAACTCACGATTAGACTTTGTCACTCCAATGGTAGGCACACCAATGGGTACATCTTCCCTTCCATTGTAACTGTACAACTTCTTCAAATGTGGAACAATTATAGCATCAAACTGTTTCAAGAATTCCATTCCCAGCACAACTTCATAGTCATCTATTTGCACTATAGTGAAGTCGACCTTCCCTATCCATTCACCAAGTGTTGTGTCCACCTTTTCAGCTACACCAAGAACATCATCAGGAGGAGAATTGACTATCTTCATCTATGCCTTCACCGGTACAAATTTCAGCCCAATTCTTCTCGCAGTATCTTCTCCCATGAAGTTGTGAGAGGCCCCACTATCCACCATAGTGAGTATATCAGCATCTCCAACCTTCATTCGAACATACTCCAACTTGTTCCTCTCAGGATCCCTCCGAGAGATCACCTTTGTAGCAGAAACAACACCAAGTATCTGCATCATCCCCACAAAAGCTTCTTCATCCTTCACATTAGATTATGCAATCGCAACCACTTTCGGTTTAGAAGGACAATTCTTCACCATATGTGGTTCAACACATATCCAACACTTCAAGGCTTTCTTCATTTGCGACTTATCATCTGATTTCGAAGCATCCTCTTTCTTCTTATCTTTCAGCTTGTCGGACTTCTTCTTCCTATCATCAGAAGTCTCATCATAATGTTCCACCAACCTATCCACAACAGCAAAAGCTTCTTCAAGTGTTCTAATCCTCTGCCTCTTAACTTCATTGCGTGCCCAAGGCTTCAACCCAATAATGAAATTGAACACCTTGTCCCTCTCTGCCATGTCGGGAAGTTCTAGAACCGCACTTGCAAACTCCCGCTGATATGTCTGAAGGTTCCCTGTCTGCTTTATGAATTTAATCTTCATCCTTGCTTCCCACGTTTCATCCTGAGGACTGAAATGGGTCTGCAAAGCTTTCTTCATCTCATCCCATGAAGTAATGTCACCAGCACTGCCATTGGCAATCTGATCCATCCGTCTTTGCCACCACATCTTAGCATCCTTTGTCAAGAACTGAGCAACTACCTTGACCTTCGTCTCATCATCAGATAGACCCAATCATTCCAAGTATTGCTCCATGTCCCATAGAAATTTGCCAAGAGTCTTTGCACTCCTTGTACCATCGAAAGATTCCGGTTCCTTGACTTTCACATGAGGCACTCCTTGACTTTCTTCAACACCGTGATCTCATCTCTGGCTTCGTCAAGAGATTTCTTCAAGTACACCATCTCTGCAAGACCCTGGTCTCTTGCTTATTCAACCTCCTTGACCCTTACTTCAAGTTGTGTACACATAAGATCAGTGTACTCGTGTTGAGTCCAGAGTTCCTCGAGCTCTTCCTTCATCTTTGAATTGGCCTCTTGATCCTTCATGACCAAGTCCATCTTCTTATTCCAGTAAGCCTCTAAGGTCTCCATCCTTTCCAACACCTTTTCAATGAAACCCATACTAGTTTCCTTCGCACCGTGACTAGACCCAACCTGAGATTACGCTGCCATTGCTAATAGTCTCCTTCTTTGCAATCTCGTTTCGACCATACAACAGCTTCACCAAGATGCCTGCAACCTGAACCAGCCCTTGTTCCACTTGTGTGAAACAACTTCCTTCACCTGCAAGTACCTGTCACCACTGTCACTTCGTCACGAGCAACCTGCTCAAGCACTAGCTCCAACCAAGCTCTGATACCACTTGTCATGCCCCCAAGCCGGCAGTAGTCTTTCAACTGCTCTTGCCGAGGTGCGGCACCATCGAACAATTTCTTTTCACCAATACTTATGTTCGTGGACTACGCCTAACCACTTATTCCTACTTAGTTTGTGTTTCTCAACCAATTATTATTTCTTTATCCTTTATACCAATGAACACCCATACACATTCATTATCAACAACAATTATAAATGATGAACACAATTGCATAATATAAAGGAGGGGCAAATCCTTGAATAATGAGTCTGCCCAACAATATATTATATAACAGTTTACAAAGCTTTACAAGTATACTTGGAAACCCCAAGTTTCATACATAGCCAAATTTACAATCCAAGGCAAAACTCGGTTGCCTAACTCGTCAAGACCTCCGCACGGTTGTCGCACGACTCTCCAATGCTTCGTTCAACTTGTATGCACGATCATGTTGTTTGCCCAACTCGGGCGTGCCTCCAAGTCGGCACACACGGGTGCCTCCACCCGAGACACACCTCCGTCCACAATCTCAACACTTGACCAAGTCACCGCACACACTTGCATGGCGGGCGAGCACTCACCCGAGTCACCAAGACACCCATGCCAAGTCGTCGCACAAACAGAGTACTCCTCCGTTTCACCTTCATGCACCTTCACACAAATCGGGCGCCACACACCCGTGCACGCCTTAACTGTCCGTTGGGCTTCACACACCCGTGCACGCCCTCACCCAAGCACCAGGCGCTCCTTCCTGCACCTTTCACCCACAACCGAGATAAGCGAGTCTACCGTGCAACCAAGCCCAAGAATGGGCACATCTATAACCTACGCCTTCCTCCTTAGATCTGCGCACTAGAACTGCACTTTAACTCCTTAGAGAGAAGATTGTTGAGCGATGTTTGATGCTCGAAATGACTCCACGCTTCACTTGTATATACCAACCGTAGGGCGAGGTCGTGGCTTGCCCAACCGACCTCCCCATGCCCACACTTCATTGCAAATGCCCTCAACTTCAAGTTGGCCTTTGTCTCCAAGTGTGGTCGGCCTTCATAAGGTTAACACCATGCCATCATGCATATAAGCTTGTCCTCGCTCCCTTCCTTGTGCGCATTATAACACATAACCATCGCACATGAAGTCGTGAGCTGCTATTCCATCGTTCGTTTAGGTTCAACAGCGTGCCCTCCGCGGTCGCACTTCGGGCGGAGCTGCAGGTCATTACAAAGGGTGTTGTGCTAGTGGAAATTTTATTAGTAAGAGGGATGAAACTTAATGCTCTACATTGTGTCAATGTAATTGTGCTTCTTGTTGCATGATCTCTCTCCAGTAGTATAACAATGATCCAACCACCTCACTAACGTGTGATTTTGTGATTATTCATGGTTTGCTTGTATCTATGTTGTGGGGGAGCGCCCCCCCCCCCCCCTCCCCCTCGAACCTGCTCCCAATCCGCGCTCCCGATAAAAAATTTCTGCTCCCGACCATTTTCGGGAGCATTGCTCCCACCGCTCTCGGAGTGAAAATTATAGCCCTAGAGCGATCACTCCCGATAGCTCTCGGGCTTTAAATTTTCGCTCCGAGAGCGTTTTGGGCTGCACCGGGAGCGATCCGACGTAAAAAAAATTCCGCGGACGCCAAAAAAAATCCAATTAAAAAAAAATTGTTTTAAAAACCCAAGGGGCTAAAAAAATTTCATTATCACTTGAATGAGTTGAGTTTCTTGGAGAGCAAGAGCAAAGGAGCGAGGAGAAGCGAGAAGCAAGCGCCGAGGAGCAAGGAGCAAGCCTGCAAAGAGGTAAGTAACTTAGTAATTTAGTTAGATTAGTTAGTTTAATTTAGTTAGGTAGTAATTTAGTTAGTTTAATTTAGTTTATTTAGTAAAAAAATCATGAATCTAAATTAAATTAATAAATTAAATTAATTAGTCTAAATAAATTAAATTAATTTGCAGATTTAAAAGCCTACAAATATCAAACATCATGGACTTGGCTATATTTCTTGGCATTTTCCTCTTCTTGGTCCCTTTTATGGTTATTATGGTGCTGGAGAATAGGAAACGAAGGGGCCAAAATGAAGAGGGGGATGAAGAAGCTGGAGAAAGTCGAATTGATGAAAACCTTGGTTAGGAGGAGCTGGAGGAGGGTGAACATGACTCTCAAAAAACTAAACAAGACCAAACCCCATCGTGGAAATATGTTAACAGGGCTGAAAGAGGGAGAGGGGGTGGAACCACTAAATTTCATTGCCCCCATTACAACAATGATTACACAAGTTCATACACCCGTGCTAGAAAACACCTCTGTGGGAAAAGGCCACGGGATGGAGACAAACAAATAGGAATCAAAACTTGTTCGGCGGTGTCAACAACGGATAGAGCCAAATACATAAGGGAAGAGGAGGAAGCCCAATACAAATCAAAAAAATCAAGGGTTTTCTTTGAACCAAGCTCACAATCACAAGCACAAATAACTCCTTCAACATCCTCCCAAGGCAGTGGATATGCAGGGTCATCATACTTAAGGCATAGAACCATATCAGAGTTCCTTGATGAGGGCTGTAGGAATGATGTGGATTCAAAGGTTTACAGGTTTCTCTATGCATGTGGGATACCATTCAATGTTCTTCGCTCACCTTATTGGCATGAAATGGTTTCTGCCATAAATGATGCCCCTAAGGGATACAAGAGCCTTGGGTATGACAAGGAAAGAACCGTTGGACTTGATCATGAAAAAGAAAAAATATCACTTTCTTTGAATAGAATGACAAGTTCTTGGATTGACCATGGGGTGTCCATTGTATCTAATGGATAGACAAATGTAAAAGGCAAGCCATTAATAAGTGTTCTTGCTGTGTCTGTTAGTGGTGCCATCTTTCTAATTGCACATGATTACTCAAACAAGTTCAAGACCACCATCAACATTGTAGAAGCATTACTTGAAACAATTGACCGTATTGGGCCATACAATGTCATCCAAGTCATCACTGATAATGCTGCTAATTGTAAGGAAGCGGGAGCAATTATTGAGGATAAATACCCAAACATATTTTGGTCTAGATGTTTGGTTCACACATTGAACCTTCTGATGCATAATATTGTCAAGAACAAAAATGCACAATACAAATGGATTGGTGATTTGTACAAGAAAGGCAAACAAATGATAAAATTTATTACAAATCATAGCAATACCCATGGCCTTTTCTGCAGTCACTTGAGATTGGAATTGTTGAAGATTGTGAAGACCAAATTCGGTAGTTATTACCTCACCTTCAGGCGCCTTTTGAAGGTAAGAGAGTCATTGGCTAGCATGGTATCAAGTCCACATTGGCAGGTATTAAAGGAAAGGGCTACAAATGCAGCTGACAGGCGAGGTTTTGAACTGGTGGAGGAGGCCTCTCTTGATGGTCAGTGTTGGACAAGTGCGAGGCATGTATTGGATTTCACCAAGCCCATTTATCACATGATTCGGTTTGCAGATATAGACAAACCAGTGATTGGCAAGGTGTATGAGCAGATGGATACCATGTTGGGGCAAATAAAAGATATTGTTCAAAACAGAGATCCCAACTTGTACAAACTAATTCACGATTGTGTGTGTGAACAATGGAATAGATTTAATCTTCCACTACGTTGCTTGGCGTGTATCCTTACGCCAAAATACTAATCTACATCTTAGTTGGGCCAACCTACACTAGGGGGTGGGATTAGGACCAAACCCCATTTAGATCCAGAGGTAACTAGTGGATATTTGCAAGCATTAGAAAATTTGATACCTGACAGGGAGGAATGTGCAGCTGTGCACCTTGAAATAGGCAAATACTTCAGTGGCACTGGTTTGTTTGGTAACTTCCATGCAATGGAAGACAGAGATAGATTTGACTCTCTCAAATGGTGGGAAACATATGGCGGCCAGGGACTTTTACCAAAATTGGCAAAAAAGGTTCTTTCACAGGTTGTAAATACTTCTTCTGCAGAGAGGTGTTGGAGCACCTACAACTACATACATATTGTGGAAAGAAATAGACTCAATGAAAACCGAGCAGAAAGCTTGGTTTATGTGCACTACAACTTGAGGTTGTTGAGTCATTACTGTGATCAGGCTTATGAGGATCCCACATATAAAATTTGGGACAATCACCCAGAGGATGACGATTTGGAGGATGGCATTGTACATCTTGAAGAACTGGAAGAGGAACTTATAAGGGATGAAGATGAAGCAGCTGTACCAGCCATGCCACCTCCACCTCCACCATCTACTAGTAGCAGTGCTCGAGTTCTGAGTCTTGTTCCTTTGCTATCGCCACCTCCATCTCCACCCTCACGTGGAGGGCATGTGCCTTCTAGTTCTGGTCGTTGGTTTGTGTGGGAGACTCCTAAAAGACCACCACGACCTGCTTATACTCCTGAAGACTCTCGTGGCAAGGGCCATATGTAGATTTACAGTTTACTTGTCTTTTCTAGTTTCTTTTAGACTTTAGTTTTCATAATTGTTGAGTTTTGAGTCCTTGACTCTTTCATATCATAATGATATTTTTTGTAAACAATATAAGACTGCGACAATGAAAATTTGAAGTTTGAAGTTGGCAATTATAACTCATTGGTAATGATTGTGAATTATGAATATGATGCTTCGTGAAAGACTAAAGTTATTTCATTTCATTTCATTATTCATGTTTCATTTTATAACATTTCATTTCATGCTAATAGTTAGAAGTTAGGACTTAGAAATATCTAAGATATTACTTCTTGTAGTGGTTAAACTTATCTTACAAGTACAACTTTGGTGATCATTGATGATAAATGTTATATATTAAATTTTCAATTTTGAAAGCTTGAAGTTGAAACTTTAAGATTGAATTTGATGAATCATGATTCAAGAGACTCAATATGTTGCAGTTGTAATATGTATTTTACTAACTTGTGGACATGGTTGATGAAGATTATAATTTCTAGATGATTGATCATTGATGTGATATGGTTCAATGATCAATCTATGTTTTTTTATGTTTTTTATGTCTAATTCATCATTCTACATGTTTTTGTTGACATATATGTATAAAAAATTTATATATATATATATATATATAAAATCGCTCCGGGATTTGCTCCCAAACTGGAAGTTTCTGAAAATGGTCGCTCCCGATCCCGTTTCTGCTCCCGCTCCCACTCCCAAGTAACATAGGCTTGTATACTTGTATTTTACTTCACTCATGAGCGATGCCACCTCCTTTGCATTTTTCTCATAACCTTTCAACGCACACATTTGACATGGTTTTTATTGCAAGGTAGTCTCTAAGGCAGCTAATCGCATTGCATTATTGCAACCTTTTACCACATAACTTTATTATTCTTTTATTTATTTTCATTGTTTTCTTTGACATGCACTTACCACGTTGCCCCTTTTTACAACATTCATCGCATGTGCATTCTCCCATGTCTTCCTCACACAATTTGTATAACTTCCATGTTTCCTTCTGATATGTAACAATGCATGCTTTGAATACAATGCTATCGCATGCATTGCATGCAATCTTTCAATGGTTTCAATCATAGTTACCAAGTTCACCCGAATCGGGTAAAAAAATTCGAAAATTCGCCAATTCAATACGAATACCGTATTATTCGATCCAATTCAATTCGGTTTTCAAGTATAAGTGGTTGGATTGGTTAAATGAAAAATTAAATGCCTCAAAATCCGCGATTGGTGGTTTACGTAAAAGGAACAAATTGTTCATTTAAGAGCAAATGTTAATGGTGGAACAAATAGTGGTAGGATGGCATCCGCGCAGAAGGAAAGAAACTGGAGAAATTGGAAATTCACAATGGAATAGGAAAGTTTATAATTTTCGAACTTCATTATTGTTTTTATGGATTAGTAAAATAGGAAAAGGAAGAATTTGCTACACTAAATTCGTAATAGTTTGTTAATTTGTAATACGTGTTATTTTTGCAATGACTATTCTATGGAATTTTAGATATTTTTAAGAATATTTATATTTATTAGGAAGGATTATAGATAAATTATTTTTAAAATTAGAAAAATATTTTAGATTTAAATTTAGAAATAAAGAAGTATGGAAATGAAGAGAAGTTTTTTTGGTGAATTATATTTGTAAAATTATTATATTATCTAGTTTATTGAATGGTATTCAAAATTCAAAATAAATTTAGAGAAAAATGAGCAGTAAATATCCCGGACACAACAAGAAATTTTTTAAAATGATAATTTTCAAGATGTATAGTGTTGATTTTTTTTCGAATTAAAAAATTCTTATTCGAATTTTTATCGTATCCTATCGAATTCAAATCTGAATTCAAACTTGGTAACTATGTTTTCAATCACGTCTTTTGATATACCTTTCACAACCCTATGCTAGCATTTTAATGGGTTTGAAACACAATGTTATATCCCCTAAATGCATTTTAATATTCCTTCCAAACATTGATTGTATTTGACTGCAACGTAGCTTTTGCATTGTTTGTTAATGTATACGCTGGGTTTTTTTGCAATCATACCCATCTTTTCGTGTGTTTAGTATAATCCTGGCATGCATCAATATATACGACCCTTCACATTATTTACATAACCCTTATTGATGACTTTAACATAATATTATGGTGGTTTTTTAATATGTTGTGGTGTAATTTTCCTTCAATGTTTTTTAATTACGATGTTATCCTTTCAACGTATGTGCATTGCTTGCATTATATCATTTCTCAATACATTAAAATTTCCATTCAACGCAATGTATATTAATGCCCACATCCATCGCATTGTTTGGTATTTCTCCATTGTCATAACAATGCACTTTTCATTGCAGCCATAGTATACCTAACTTTCTCAGTGTTTGATAAATTATCTCTTTGCCACACATTATTTTTCAGCATTTGAAATATTTAATATATAACCCTTTTCTCATATATATATAACCTCCCAACGAATGCTCTTTTACAACTTTGCATGCGTTGGACATATAACCCTTTGCAATGATTAATATGTGGCCCTTACAGTGCTCATATATAGCCTTTGCAAATGTTCAATGCAATAAACCGTATAGCCTTTACAACTTTGCAACGTTGATATTAGATAACTTCATTGTGACATGTGTATTAAATCCTTTATTGCTCTTGTACATTGGATCCTTTGGTGCCTTCGAATTCGCTGCCATCATGATACGATTTTATTTTTGGACCTGTGCCTTATATAGGTCACTAACCATTGAGAAACCTTCACCCATAAGAAGGTACCTATTAACCACATGTAATAATAATTATCATCACACCATTAATAACATTCTTATCTAAAATTGCAATTCTCTTCTTAGTCCCCAATTGTAATCGAATGTCTTACTTAGCATTAATGCTAATTGAAATTACTATAAAATTTTCAGCTTAATCATAAAGTAGAGTCCTTGTCTATTCTTGCATTGTCACTCTCTGCCTATTAAACTACCGTAATAATTTGGACAACCAATGAAATATTTTGATGGTCTTATTTGGCCTCTTCACGAGGCAAATAGACCTTTTTGCTGATTTTTTTCATACCATATATTTGTTGAACTCATTTGTACTTTCTAAATTGACGTTAATGCTAGCATTAGTTCTCATGCATTTACTGTTCAAGATAATGCAAAACATATGTATCTGAAAACATGATAATGCAAAACATATGTATCTCATTTGTGTGAAGTTATTTGAAGTTATCTCGTAACCAAGTAACCAAATCACCAACGTGCTGTGGGCATGTTAGCCATTTGTCATGACTGCTAATCCTTGCTAATCCCAAACCTGAAACTTCGCCAGTGTGTTGTGGTGTTGTGGGCATGTTAGCCATCTGTCATAACTACTAATCCGTAGCTCCCAAACTTTAGGGTGTGTTTTTCATGTTAGCTATATGATACAGATGCAGGTTTAAGATGCAAGGAGCTCCCAAACTTCAGGGTGTGTTTTTCATGTTAGCTGTATGCAACCCTCTGTTCAGTTCAAATTTGTTGCAATCCTTGAAGCTCAGTTCAAATTTGTTGCAACCCTCTGTTGAGTTGCAAATTTACAACCCTTTGTTGAGGCGCAAAGCTAATATATTCTGGACCCTGCAAGCCTCTATAAATAAAAAGGCAGACAAGGAGGATCCATGTTTCAACCAATTCAACCAATTCAATTCATTAGTAAGTTCTCTTTGTAACTAAAAAACCTTCACCTGTACATAAAAATTAGAATTAAAATTAGAATTCATTTATAATTATGAAAGAAGCTACATGAATTCAATCAGGGTTTAATTTTCAAGTTTAGGTTCTAATTTTCAGGTTTTTATCTTTTATGAAACAAAATACAATGCTATGCCATATACAACTTCATATCAGGTTTTAATTTTCAAGTTTTAAGTTCCATATACAACTTCACTGTAAGTACAAAAACCACCATGAAAAAATACTTCAACAAGGTCAAGTTATACATTGTAAAACCGTTATCAACATGAAACAAACACCACCAAACTTGAAACCAAACCAGAGAATCCACATGAAAGGCAATCAATGCAAGTTGCATAAAAACAACAACAAATAGAAAATACCTCGCGCTGTGTTTCATCCAGTGCTCTTCTTCCTGTTATGAGCTCCATAAGTATCACTACATAACTCTTTTGCCTGTTATGAGCTCCATAAGTATCACTACATAACTGAAAACATCAACCTTAGTAGTCACATGACCAGTGACTGTATATGCAATAACGCAATCCAAGTGGTTTAAAGCTTTGATGCATAGTTGGCATAAAACAATGGTAAGCCTGACAGTAGGTGTAACTACCTAGCCTTAGAAAGGTAATTAAGCCCAACTGGACTAGGACAATTCTGGAAGACTCTAACTAAAAATTGGTTGGTATGGGTTCAGTAACTAACTGGGGAAGAATATAACTCAAAAATGCTTGGCAAGGTCTAGCCTGGGTTCAGTAAAACCATGGTAAGGATATAATTCGGCAATGCTTGACAAGGTCCCATACAAGCAAGCATGGTCTTCATAAAATGGCAATAAATTCGGTAGCGGTAGCAGTAGTCTGCACAACTATTTTCACATCTCTTGGATTCCATTCGAGTGGGCGAAAAAGACAAAAAAAAGCAGAAAAAATAAGATGAATTCGGTAGAAATAAGTAAGACTAGTTCAAGAGTAGTTTCTGACTGCACCCAAAGGTACTGAGCCTGAACTCGAGCCTCGAGCAGATTAATCAGATGAACAGATCAATGATTCTGAATTAAGTGCTTTATGATTCTCTCCAATCCAAACTGCTTCTTCCACACCATTTTTTCCGTTATTCTCTACACTCAAAGTGCTCTAAGCTGTAGGACAGCTAAATATCACAGATCCATTGAATCTAACAAAGACCTATCAACTCACGAATATCTTCCGACCGGAATAAGGCTAAGAAGAACTGAGAGAAGGGAGAAGAAAGGTACACCAAAGCCATAAGTTCAAGCTCCAACCATCTCTCTTGACACAACGATCAGATCCTCCAACGGCCTCTCCTCCAAGTATTCCAACTGTCAAACCACATTAAAAAAAAAGATGAAAAACTCTCTAAATTCCATGCCCTTAAATCTAGTAAAACCCTAACTACCATTAAGGAATCGAATAGATGAAAAAACATAAGACAACGTTTATATATACCTAATCTTCCTTAAGAAACAAAGTGATTTTAGTTCCTCTCCCCAGGGGCTCACCGTTCACATATTCACCGATCATGCTCACATCCGCCCTAGCTTGCAAAGCCTCCATGAACTCTTTCGTCCTTGATCTTGCAATTGTTCCCAAATTGTTCACCAAGTCTATGGATTCCATTGCATACCATAAGAATTCAAACAGAAAGACCTGAATAGAATCCAACACCGAATTGACTGATCATGCTCACATCCGCCCCGGCTTGCAAAGCCTCCATGAACTTTTTTGTCACTGATCTTGTAATTGTTACGAAATTGTTCACCAAGTATACGGATTCCATTGCATATCATAATAATTCAAACAAAAAAACCACTATAATCTGATCTAAAGATTGATTATATTTCATTCAAATCATGAGAATCAAATGACTAGAGAACTCACCAACTTTGGTCATGCCTATTCCACTGTCAACAATAGTGAGGCACTTGTTTTCATTCAAATCATGAGAATCAAATGACTAGAGAACTCACCAACTTTGGTCATGCCTATTCCACTGTCAACAATAGTGAGGCACTTGTTTTCCTTCTTGGGAACAATCCGAATGAAAAGCTTCGCCTGCACATCCAACTTGCTCTTATCCATTAGCCCTTTGAACCGAATCTTGTCCAGAGCCCACATCCGATTCAAATTCCATAAACATCAAACAGTACTTAAGCATATATAACCTTATTTATTCTCCCTGTAGTAGACTCGACCTGCCTGATTATCTGACGAATATATGAGAACTCAAAAATTGATAAATATTTTCTTACTTACATCAGATGAATGGTTGATGAGCTCTCTAAGGAAAATCTCCTTGTTACTGTAAAAAGTATTGATAATGAGGATAAGTAACTGATTAATTTCAGCTTGGAAAGAAAAAGTCTCCACGTTGCCAGTCTCCATGCTGACATCCGCAATTGATATTCCAATCAACTAAAACAGATAACCAACAGTAGGATTCCAAAGCCCTCCAAAGCCTAAACCTAGACCAGACACAAAATTCTTGGATTGGATATCTAGAAACTCAATAGATATCAAAATCCTTTGTGCGTGCACAAATTTAACAGAGCGAATCAATGTGCACAGAAATGACTTCTTTGAATCTTCCTGCGTGCAGGCGTAACCCTTAACAACCAGTTTAAATGATAGGGTTGTTGAAATTGGAAGAGAGATGTGGTGCTTGGATGTCTCTAGAAGCGTTGGGATAATGTCAGGGTTTCTCGATAGTTCTGTGATGATGCTACAATGAAATTGATCACTCATCAATATTATTCTGAAGCGATCTCGGCAAATTCATGGTGGCTCCGTTGTTTGAAAAATTCATGGTGGCCCCATTGTTCTGCCCCACGAGCGTAATGATTCGAAAGCCCACCCCTTCCTCAACTTTCCCAGCTTCATGATTCTTCTCGGCTTCCTGATTCTGATTGTTACATCATGTAATACATGCAGGTGGGTCTATGATAGCTAGGTGCACATGGGTCTATGGTAGTTGCGTGTTCGAATGGTGGCCATGGAAGCCAAGTGATATTTATTTTTCCCTTAGGTAGGGACTAGCAGCCTTGCTTCTATTCATCTTGTCCTTCATAGGTGAGAGATAAAGATGAGCGGTTTACAACTTGAATGTTGAAGTCTCATATCCACATTGAATAAAGATTGCAAGCATTAGCTCCAAGAGAGACTCTAAAAGAAATATCCAAATGATATGCAAATATAAATAATAAAAATGTTTCTAATGCCTTCTCTTGAAACAAGTTTAATGCATAATGTGGTAATTTGAAAATCTACTCCTGACTTCACGATAATATTATTGGGTAGCGGAAGCCTCGCGCAACGGTCATGGGGCACAAACCCCGAAATTTTGGGTAAAGATAGGGTAAAGACTCGTGGGATGCGTGGAGCGTGATTTATAATAAGTTGAGTCAAAGGGTAGTCCGCCCAAAAATAATGTAAAGAAATGTAAGTTGAGTCGGCCCGCCCATGGATCGCGGTCCATGGAAATGTATAAATAGAGCGAGGCTCTATGGATAGAAGGTAGCTTTTTGGTATGTAATCTTGGATCTGTTATCTAATGGGTTGTTGAGAAGAAGTTTTGAAGCTTCTGTAATTCCGAGTCATGGGTTTTGGGTAGTAGATAGAGGCTCTGTAGTTGTGTGCGCAGAGACCTAGAAGAGTTCACAACTGTGTGCGCAGACCCCTGCAGATGAGTGCGCAAGACAGATCTGGATGTATTAGTGAATAAAGTGAATAAAGATAAGTTGATTCTGAAATCCTGTGTTAAATCTGAACTATCGCGGATCTAGTTAATGTATTGTTAATATAACTGTTTGATCTATGTGTGTGTGCTCATGTTATGAATATATGTGAATCTGTATCTATTCTAAGTGTGCGAACTGGTTAATTCTATTAAATTTTTGCTTAATGACCATAAAATGTAGGTTGAATATATAAATAGCACATTAATAAGTATCAAGGAGTATTCTGGGACTGGATCTGCGTGAAGCAGAGTGGCGCGAAGCCATAGAACGGTGCACGAAACCTCCAAACCACATAAAGACATCCCAAGGGTGTGGAAACTTGGTTCCAGAACCCTCCCCTACTACCTCAGGTGAGACCTCAGTCTGCGCTCCGTGGGCTATTGTCGAAAGGGCTGGTAGCTGCAGGATTTGTTTGACTAAATAATTCTTCTAAACCTGCGTTAGGCCCATATAAGCCAACAAATGGTTCCGTTGCCGGGACCGAGATCTACCTAAGGGGTGTCTGATGTTGGAACACTGGAACCCTACAAAGAAAGAGCTTGAAGAGTGGTTGGATCTGAAGCTCCACGAGTTCGCGGTTCAGGAAAATAGAAATCCGCAGATATCAGAGGAAGATTGGTTGGACCGCTATATATACAGAGATATCCACGAGGTCTTCTTCGCGACATTTCTAGTAGAGCTTTACGAGTGGCTCGCGAGGTTAGTTGACAGCATGGGAAGGTGCAGATTAGATCATTATTGTGTGGACTCCAGAACTGGTGTGTAGGCTAGAAGCCACCGAAGATAAAATCACATGCGTAGTAGATCATTGGCTAGATTGGGTAATAGGAGGATTTATCACTGAATTTGCGATAGATACAACTATGAGTTATAGTGAAGCAGAAAGATGATTTCTCCAAGGACCTTGGGGTAAGTATATTAAATCATTGAATACTTGGATTAAGATGTTGTTGTGTGAAAAATAGATCATGCGCATTTATTGATGTCTGGAGTAACGCGGAGTGGAAGAGGTTACTGCGAAACGAGAGGGGCAGAGAACAATCCTCTGATTTCTATTTTCACAGGAAAGCGAGGAGGAGATCGTGAGGTTCTCACCAAGAAGGGTAGTCCAGTTGATCAAGGAGCGTTTCCCACCGATACCACCTCCGTCCATGCCACTGCCCACTTCACTTACATCAACTCTGTCCACACCAACACCAACCCCATCTCCAACCCCACCACCACCAAAAGTTGGGATGGCGAGCGCAGTAAAGCTACCGATATTGAAGGGAGTAGGAAATGAGTAACCAGACCAGTTCTAGTTTGTGATAAAGTCTATGTGGGACGCTCAAGGCATAAATGATGAAAACATCAAGAAGGCTACCCTAGTTAGTGCACTGCAGGACCGTGCGTTGACGTGGTACATAAAATACTCAACCGATCATCCGATCGAGGGAATAGTAAAAATCCAAGAGGCACTAAACAAAGAGTTTGGCAGAACAAAATAAAAAACATAGTCCGTTATTGGGTTTAAGAAGATCGCAATGTTGCTTGGTGAAACTCCGTGGGATCTAGACCAGAGGTTAAAAAGCACTATTCGCGAGGCTAACATGACATTGACGGATGCGCAATACTGCGCGTTGTTTGTGGAGCCATTGACATCACATCTAAGGATGGCTCTGTCACAATAAAAGATCTCAACCCAAGTTGAAGCATTGGAGACAACAATGAGGTTGTACGAAACCCCAATACTGGATCCAAGGTTGGGAGTTCAACAAATCCACACACAACTACAAAACCTGAGTTTAGAAATGCAAAGCTTGAAGCAAGAAAGGGTGCCCTAACCGGAGGCATGTGCAGAGGTAGGCCGTATTAAATGCAAGAGTCAAGGGCATGATAAGGACCACTAACCTGTCTTCGCGAACTATCTGGCGCACGGGGGGGGGGGCCGCGATGCCATTAAAAGTTGAGGTACAAGCAGGACCGAGTGCTGCACTTGCGCTTTGGTGTGCAATTTGTCAAGTGGGTGGAAAACATGCAACAGATAACCATCGCCTATTACAGAAGTATACCCAAACCCCGTAGTAGCTGTATTGCAACTTTTGTCGATTAGTGGGTCACGATGAGCAGACATGTCGAAGTTATGACTTAATGATGGAAAGAACCCTAGCTTACCGACTGCAGACTAAATCGCGAGGAGGATTTAAAGGACGCGACCGAGGAAGAGGAATGGAGCCCGGGTGAGGCCACGAACAACTGATTTGCTATAGCTGTGGAGGACCAGGACACTATGCTCGTGATTGCACTAACCCGACCAGGATCTCTTGCCCCTATTATGAGTAGTTTGATCATGAAATGGTAGATTTTCCAATGTTAATTGCCCAGATGCGTGAGAAGGGAGTGCTACAACCTACACCAACTCAAAATGTCCATATGATGTGATTGGAACCACGCAAAGCGGACCCCAGTATAAATATGGTATTGATGAGCGGCGCAACCACAGGAAGTGATACACGGAAAGAGCTTATAGAAGACGGGAAGAGGCGTGACGCACCTACAAAGGAACTTGACTCTGAGCCAGAACAAGGGATGCATACGCCTAAGGAATCTTATAAGAGCTTCGCGAAAGTCTCTACTCCAGGTAGGAGGGACCAAACAGAGTCAGGATTGGATCCCTCCATGATTACTACCTTTCTTGAAACCTACATGAAGCTGTTGCACAATAGTTAAGCCATTAAAGGACTATAGGAGCTGATCACTAGGTGCGCTGGATTGGGCGAGCCACGCGTAGTTCAGAAAATAGGAAGACATGCTCTGCACACCAGACGAGAAATGAGAAGGACAGTGCAAACTGGCAAATACAAGATGGATCAGGTCATCCTAGACTTAGGCTCAGATGTGAATGTGTTGCCTAAGCAAACATGGGAACTCATGGGCAAGCCCGCACTGCAATGGTCCTCGATTCAACTAAGGATGGCCAACCAACAAAAGATCTTACCGATGGGCTGATTGCAAGGGGTGACCATGGACATAGAAGGCGTAAGTACGCAGACTGATTTTGAGGTAATAGAAATTGTTGATGACAGTAATCCTTACCCTGCATTGCTCGGAATTGATTGGGCCATGGACATGAACGAGATCATTAATTTGAAGAGATGGAAAATGACGTTCGAAAAGAAGTCACTACGGGTAGTAGTTCCGTTGGACCCAGCGGAAGGAGAGCACTATACAGAACTAGTGCATGATAAGGAGAGTGACGATGAACTGGATTGCATCTCTCAGATAACAGCGCAAGACCAGGATCAGATGCATCCCGCAGACGATGGAAGAATCACATGGGAGCGCGATAGCACCTGCACAGCAAATTCAGATGAGGAGATAGAGCGATGGCATAACTGATTGTAGGAAGTTATAACACTTAACTGTAATATGATGATTCAATCATTGCGGCACGTGACCATAGAAGAAAGACAACGGCCAGTGGAGAACGACGTAAAGAATGAGGGGCAGCCCGTATCATAGGAGTAGCCTAGTGCGTCGGAAGATGCACCGCGCACACCCGATGGAGGGCACAGACGCTAAGATGTAGGAGGCGGTTCCAGGTATGGATTGGAGGATGTGCGCGGCAGCCACATTGGTGCAGAGCGATCATCCATCAACAACGAAGGGTATGGATGCACATCACGTGACCATCAACCCAACCGGAGCTGCGTGGAACGATGGCTCACGAGGTCGGGCAGGGAACTCTCTCCACGACCAATACCTCTACAATCTATCTTGCCTATAATAACATCCGCAAAAGGATTTAGAAGCTCTGGGCAGCCGTTTGGCATGGAAAAATATGACTTTGTAAGTTAGAAGAAATAGGGGCCAAACTTTGAGAACACAGTACGAGGCTGGATGAAGAAATTGATAAGCTAAAATTAGAGGTTACCCACACGGGCTATGCAAAGGAACTAATGAAGGGATCAGGCATGGATGGCTCTCCTACACTACTACGCCAAGCCGCGACCCCGCTAGCATGGTTGCGATTGCACCTTGGAGTACCAAGACGCATAAACCACAATCCGCTATTAAAATCAAGGAAAAGCAAAGGGTTCCCGCATCCCAGGCTAGTCAGGAAATGGAAGACCTGCACGATAGGTGCGCCCACCTAACTATTTGTAGGAGGCCCAATCCTAACATCCCATGCAGTTGAAAGAGGGTGTGAGAATATAAAACAGGCTACCGAGAAGCTACGCAACATGACTGTAGTGCACATACGTAAAACGCAACTGCGTACCTGGGGATCCGCTGCTGCGGGGAAAGGATGGAAAGCGACTGTTGCAGGTACTGTTCACAATATGATGACCCATTTAAGGCACGGTGGAGTGGGCGGCCGACAATTAAGGCAGAAGAGTAACCACCAAAATCGCATTTATAAGCCACAACAATGACGAACGACCGATTTTAAATTTAAAATCATATATAAACATAGTAAGGGTCACACAACTACGCTTTACCATTCCACAAAAAAGACATCGTGGGTCCAAGCCAAGCGCAAGATGAATGACAAGAAACTAGAAGAAAGTTTGTGGTTTCAGGCATTGCCAAAACATTATTGGGACGCAATCCTCAAGCCAACAAACCCTACTGCAGATAGTCCGCAGAAAGCCATGCCATAGACGGTTGAGCTCCCTAAATCACCCTGGATGCCACGGACCAGGAAGGACCCCTAGATTCTAGAACCAGTAAGGAGGTTGCCACGACACCTGCACTTTAGCAAGCTCACAATGGAGGAAAAGGGTAAAATCGTCACATTTGAAAGCGACGAGGAGGAAGAGGGTTCTCCAACATATGTTGAAGAGGTAGACCCTAAAGAGGATCCCATCTAGCTAGTACAACGACCCAAGTATGTGGCCCCAAGCAAGGAGAAGGTGAAGGTACCTACCAATCTGGATGAAGTCGACACTATACTCATCACCCCGTCTCTTCCAAAAGGAGTCTCGGTGGAAAGCTCGGTGGTTGGCCGTATTGCGACAATGAAATTTGAAGATTGGGACCTGGCAGACACAACAAAATTTCCCCATTTGGTGACTGGTGCACTGATGGAGTAGAGTGTAGAAGGGATGGTTACAACACTACAGCCAAAGGAGTCACTGCGGAAGGTGGAAAAATCTGGGTTGCTCTGTCTCTCGTCTATTCCCCACTTTCTCCGGCCCCCTATCACAATGTTGGTCATAAGGTAGTTGCTCTTTTTGGTCCATGAGGACATACTATGGATCGACAAACTCATCCGCATCACTTCCGAACTTGTTCATTGGGTCTCGCAGCTTCCCTGTGAGGGAAGAGACCCCCGAGAAATTGTTGATAGAAGTGGCGATGTAACAATGATAGACAACCTGAAAAAGAAGTATAAGTTTGAGAAGGGGCAGTGAGGATACGTCATTGATAGCATTTTAGATAACACAGTCCACGTTACCACCCAGTTGCTGGCAGGGAAAGAGATGCGGAAATGTCGTGGCACTAATATTCCGGTAGTAGTCTTTGCGCTCGTTGAGGAATGCACAGCTGGAGAACAGTTGAATTGGTCACGATTCCTTTGTGAAGAGTTCCTGACCAACTTCTGAGAGGTCCAAGAGGAGGGCAAGACCTTCCATTACGCATGGCTACTGCTATCCATTATGTTGGTTACCACTGACTTATCGAAGACAGCCAGTTTCCTGTTTTGGACCAAGACTGGCCAGAATCCGCCAAATATGCTTCCCTTTGGGCGAGAAGGGATGCTGGATGAATCCAGAGCATTAAGATCTTTTGGATACTTATGGATGCGAATATGTGCCAATGGATTAACAAGAAACCCCGTCTGTCCAACAAAATCTATGAAAGCATGAAGCATATTGCCGAGTTTAAAGCGGACATACACTTTGTCTACATCAGGGTACGCAAAGACCCTGGCCACATATGGACCTCACTCCCTTTTGTTGCCATTGATGAAGCTATTTACGCGGTTTTGGATACTTGGCCACCAACATGGCCCGGACCAGAGGTAGTATGGTGCGATAAGGCCACTATCTAGAAGCAAAAGGAGGAAGCTAAGCATGCCACACAACAAAAGCGGAATGAACAGCATGCTACGGAGGTTTGGGCAGCCCGGGAGGCGACACAAATGACAACAAGAAAGGCACCACTCGGAGGGGCTGCGTCGATAAAGGACAAAAGCAGTCAGAAGGCACCCACTAAGACGACCGTGGAAGTAGTACCATCAACTGCCACGAGTGCACCTTTGAAACGACCAATGCAAACAGTACGGACAAAGCCACGAAAAGGCGAAGGCGTCTAAATCGAACAGCGAAGTGACCACTTTAACTGAGGGTGACCTAAATGACATAGGGGACACCGTTTGTGACGCCGCTTAGGATTCCATCGATGAAGCCATGTCAAATCAACATATTGTGTTGGGGTTCCCGGTATGACAGCCACTGAGCCATTGCTGAAGACCCAAATGGCTCATACCATCGCGATTCCAGCAAGAGCATTGATCACTACAACCGCGGAGGACTAAGTTGTGCTAGGATGGCTTACAGGGTTGGGACTAAATGTGGCTGCCCTACTACGAGAAAGGTTGCAACAGATCTAGGACAGCGCCACAATGGAGCTCCATGCCAGGGAAGACCACACCAAACAGGTACTCTGGGAATAGAAAATAAATATAGAACAACTATGCCTCCAATGAGACGAAGTAGTCACACATAAGCAACAAGTGGAACAGCTAGTAGCGGAAGCTTGCACGAGTACCGATGAGTTGGAGATTGGGGCTGAGCTGCATATTGAGACACGAATCTACAAATTGGCTACTGGGTGTTATCGGGAAATCTAGTTTCTATGCAGAGCTTCTAGTCCCACTAAGACGGGTAGCTATCTTAGAACAAACAAATTAAAGTTACTTTTGTTTTCCTTTATGAGAAGTAGATAGGAGAGGAGCAAAGAATACCAACCTCAATCTTCCGCTTGGTTCCCTGCTTGTTCCTTCTCCCCTCTGATAGATCTTTGCCGCTCTTTCCTTGACCACTCCGCTTCAAAGAGTACCTGTAAAGTCAAAGCAACACAATACCTTCAAAGTGCAAAGATCGACAACCATAAACAATATAGGACCAGATATATATTGACCACATAAATGTATATATTATCAGACATACAAGAATGTGGAGGAAAACTTGAATAGCTTTATTGATGTAAAGATTAGAAGAGAGGATTACAACCCATTGATCTAACCCAGCGTCATCCTCCCAACATGAAAGCCCTTCTTCACCTCATGAAAAGCTTAGATCACCCAACACTATGATGTTCCACCAGGAAACCAACAACATTTCCTTACAAGGTACAAGATTCCAGCCTCTGGATCTCTAGGATAAGGGATCCATATATAGATGATTGCAGGGGGGTGAGTTAGCTTTTGGGATTTTGATTAGTTTCTTCTCTCCGATAGTTCTTGATTCCACTTGGAGATTGATGATTTCTTACTCATCCGTGGGTGAATTCAGAGAGGCAAGTGTCACAAGAGAAGTTTCTGGAAGGTACCAAGATCATCCACCTTGCAAACTGTCTCTACCATTTGTCTACTCTCACCCATCACACCCTATAGAAGGGATTTTCAGTATGCATCGCACTTTTTGCATGTGGCAGGTGAGATGCATCCCCCCCTTTACACTGAGCAGTCTGTATGGTCCAGTTTTGACCAGTTCTGAGCAGTTTTCTATGGAGAACTTTTGGGAGATGATGTAATTAGCTAACCTTGTTCCTTTAGGTATGAAACAACACTTTTAGGGACTCAAAAGCCCTTGGTTTATGGACATATATGATTGGGGTTAAAGTGCCCAAATATGTCTATAACAGTTGCCCCCTAAAGCATGAGGTCGAAAATCTTTTGATGTCGGGTGAAATGCTTTATCATGAGGATCTAAGGTTTTTCGAACTAGAAGGCGACCTGTAATAAGATACCATACAATACATTATCTTCATAATATTCATGATCTAGCTGAGGCGGGCATTCCCATGCTCAGCTTTATAAATTCATTTTCATGTACATAGGATAGACAACCGTCTATGTGGCAGACTGATGATTCTGATAGAGACATCATCTTTTGATTCGGATGATCATCTGTGCAGCAATGATGTACATTTGATGTCTTCATTTTCCTGAATATATCCTAGCCTTGATGGATGAAACTAGATTCGGGGTCTTCAAATACATCCAATCTTCGTCTGAAGTACAAGTCGATCCATGTGAAAAATGTTCTGGAGTCGAACATGGAAAGACATCGCCTAATTACCCGCCAATGCTGTAAGTTATTAACAGGCGCGAGAGGAATCATCGATAATGATGATGACCCTCAAGGTACCACAATACAATTCGTGTGGTGTGAAAATGGGACTTGGCATCGAACACCACGCAAAATCTTTCGGTCGAAGGCCATTGATGTAAACCTGTCGCCGGAAGTGAGAAACTTGCCATTGAGGTATGCAAGCTTCAAAGTATTGAAAGGGTTGTTCCTAGGTCGACTTCTTGGATAATGAGCTATCGCCGGCAAGAAGTGACTCGTCATAGGAGGGACTTAATTAATCCCACATCTACGACACGGAACAGAGCAAATGATTTTGTGGAGGTGAAAATGATCTGATGATACAAGGTTTAGGGTGGTGGTCATGAAAGATGAAGCGTGAAGGTACTGTAGCGAGTGAGACACAAGCTGAGTTGGTGAATTCTTTGATCAAATTCTCTTGAACGTATTGGCAACACTGAAATGGATTGGTAGCATTAGCCCCAAAGATGGATGGTACGACCGACCAATGGTAGTATGACCGGTGAACGGAATAACCCAACCCGACTCAATCATGGTGATGGAGTGAAAGTGTCATGTTCAAGAGCAACTTGCTAAAAATAAAGTTTCTTCAAGTTTTCTTCCCAATTTTCCCCAGTCATTGCTGACCAGTACCTCTTTATTTTTATCAAGCTTGAGGATGATAACATATGCTTGTTCTATAATTTTCCCTTTGGGCAAACCCGTCACTATGTTTTAACGAGCCTAGCGACAGTGAAACTCATTCTTGTCTCTATGGACAAGTTTGTCGCTATTGGTTTTAACGAGTTTAACGACAAAGACAACTCGATCCTTTCTAAATTTTAGAGAGTCAAAAAAGGGACAGAAAGGAAACTCCAGTAATCCTTTTTTGTCATATAATCCCTTATGTCCGAAAAAGTATAAAATAATACGAAAGGGATGAATTTTCGATAATTTTAACAAGCTGAACAAGACAAGCGCTCGATCTTTTTGTGTAATAATCCCTCAGGTCCAAAAATATTAAAATCTAGAGGAGGGATAGCATTTCTGATAGCTTTAACGAGCTGGAGAGGCCAATTTCTCAACATTCTTTTCATATTTTACGAGTCAGATGAAAAGAGCTTAAAGAAGACTCATTTTTTAGGAACGAGTGATATTTTCAGGTCGCTGCTAATTTTAGGTAAGGTTTGGAATTTTCCAATCATGACAGTGTCACAAGGATGGCTAACAGAATCACTCGTCGCAGTTTTTCCTCAAAAGGGTAAACAATCAAATGGAGGCGTATGATCGGCTAAAACAGAGTGGAAGTGATGGTAAGAACACGACCAGGACTCAAAAGTTGATGATAATGCATTCGCAATGGTTATTTACTGGAGGTTGGTTCATTTTTTAATGATCTTAAACTCTTGGGGAATGTTTGCTCATTACTTAGGTTTAATTTTTAACGAGCTTTAACTTCGCATAAAAACTACTCGTGCCAGTCACAAAATAAGGGTGTCTCATCGATAGATTCCATTTTTGTGGAGCTTGCACCATTCAAAGCTATGCTCTATATCCTTTCCTTATGTAAGCTAGGAACGACCAATCCTACGAGTTGAAAGGGTTGAGAATCTACAAACTACGAAAATAAATGGTCGCTCTTCACTTGCATGCAAAAAGGTTTGCATGCCCCCAGGTATAGTGAAATAGAGTTTCCAGGGTACCATATAGAAGTTCTCGCATTTGCAAGATAGTTTCCATCCGCGTAACAAACATAAACACTTCCCCGCTTAGTCCATTTGGACAAAGGTGATTCTAGCTCCAACCACCTAACCTTGATGGTGGAATCTTATTCTAGTCTAATCCCATTTTCCTCAATGGACGGGTGTCAGACTAGTTATATATCCTTCGCGGAAACCTACCCTATACCCAAAGTTTCCCTGCCGAAGCAGACCAAGGTGCATGCCCCCTAGGTTTCAGTCATGACCACCGAATTACTCGCATTCTTCAGGTGGATGGAATGGAGATTTATGAGACATTCCTTGCATGAAAAGACCAGTTAGGGATGGAATTTTACTATTAGCTATGTGTGAGCCGAGGAATGAAAGCTGACCTATGAGCTGGACCACTCGGCCTTCATGCGGAAAACACATTACTCGAAAGAGTGAGGAGATAGTGGCTCCCATGCTATAAATATAGTCACGCCCAAGGAGCAGATTATAATCTAAAGGTCCTTGGACTACCATTACGTTCAGATACACGGTTTTCCCTCTCAAAGTTATAGGCAAACTTGGAAGGATCGCTAACGGTCGACTGGTTCCTTTGTCAAAGCCTGTTAGATTTCGCATCTCAAGTAGAAGCGATGGCGAACCAAGCGCTTTCCAAGAAGTTGAGGAAAGGATAGTCACAGAAGCCCCTTCATCTATGATGGTACTGACCATGACCATTCTGTAAGCTTGTACAATGATTTAGAATGGTACATTAGATGGTAAACGGGGTTTTCCTAGTAGATTCCAATCGAAGGAAGCGACTAGGTTGTTTGGAGGTGGGACCAAATAAACGGCTGGATATGACCCTGACGAACTTCCTTCCTGCGGTAAAGGAATGGGTAAATTTCCCCCATGTTCATCGGAGTCTGTGCTTACGAAAAGAATTTGAACGGTGTCGTTCTCATTCTCTTCAGTGATTGTATCATCTGAAGATGGACCTTCCGAAGACAAGACCGGGTCGACTGCCACCTCGACCTTTTGACTTTCGTTTGGTATGGATTTAGAGGGTTTATCTTCAATGATAGATGCTTCGAATGACCACAAATTTGTGTCAGTCGGATTTTCAACTAGCGGTGGACTCGGCAAGAGTTTCTTGTACCCAGGAGGAAGCTGTAGCGGTGAAGCAGTACGGTTATCCAAGACTCTTTTAGCTTCGTCCAGGAAGGGACAACGGTGGACGACATGATTTCCTTCACACAGTTTGCAAGGAAAATTACATTTTCCTTTCCGTCTAGAGACTTTGTTTTCACTAGTTGATGGTGCACTCTCAACATTATCATCAAAGGTTGATGAAACTGGATTGTGCAATTGAGGAGACTAGTCCCTTAAGGTTCGAGGGATGAAAGGACAATCTCTATGATAGTGGTCTCCCTTGCAAATGACACATGGAGATTTAGGCTTGGACAGTGCAGTGTGTGGATTTTCGCTAGACGACACATGGTTGCCCCTTTTTGCCTTTGGCTCCTTCTCCTTCTTCTCTTTCTCCTTCCCTTTCTTCTTCTTCTAGGTTACTTGGTTTTTAGCTTTACCAGCTTTACCAAGTGAAGAGGAAGGAGGGGAGGGAGAAACAAGTGAAGCAGAAGGTTGGAGGGTAACTCTAGTATCATCTAGTTACTGACTTGATTACTCAAGAATCGCGGCGGTTTGAACGACAGAGGTCGAGAAAAGCCATATGGGTAAGCCGATTGTCAGTCCTGGGAGGGACAATGTGGCCATATGAGGTGCACCAACATCTCCCCAAGAGGAGAAAGGACTAGGATTTCCCCCAAGGGGAAATCCTTGGTTGGTGGAATCCATTTTTCTCAACCTAAGACCAATGAGCGAACAGTGATGTTATTCCAATTAAAATAAATTTTAGACGCTTTGACACAACTTGCTTTTCCAATTTTTAAGAGTCGAGAAAACGCTAAAGATGACCCTAGTCGCCTTCGATTTTTAATGAGCCTAAAGTGACAAGTGCTCAGATGGACCTTTTCCTTTAAGGAGTCTGAAAAGGAATGAAAGAGACTACTCTGGAAATCTAGATAGAGGGATTACTAAACCAATCGCAAAACTGCAGAATACTTTTTACGGTATGACAGTCAATCTTCCTGAATGTTGTGTTTAGTGCATTGCGATCGATAGGGTGGCAGACATGACTTTCTAAGGATAAAGGATATAGCCTATTGAGGTCTCCCAATATATACTCGATGGTACGTGGGAGCATAAGTCTGTACTGGTACTTGTCATCTCAAAGAGGAGGAATCACCCAACCTACAATGAAAGTGATAGTTACCAAGCTTTACGACGCTAGAATACGTCTCTAGCCTAGACTTCTAAATGTTGTGCATTAGGTTCCAAAGCGTTTTTATATTCATTGAATTTATTTTACAGTTGATCTTTCTTAAGAAATTTTCCTTTTAGGTTCACCGCGTGATGTAGATATACAATTCCTAAAATGGAATCTAAGATGATAAGCAATCGTTTAATCCTCTTTTTGCAATGAAAATCCTAGCTACTAAGGAAAGAGAAGCGAGATTCTTTCAACATAAAGTAGAGAGCACACACTAGATGCACTGTCCTAAATCAAAATCAACAAGCAGTCTAAATGCAAATGCACATGCATGTATTTGTTTCTGCTTTCTTAATGTGTGAATGACAAAAAGAATGCTAAGTACAAATCTGAATCGTTTCAAGCGACAGTACTAACGATTTCATCTTCAAAAAAACGAAAGGAAGATAATGATGAAACTTTGCGATTTTGAATTGAAAATTGCTTTCGACACTTGAAAAACTATTAATTCAAATCAAATACAAGAGTAACAGTGAAATCGACCATCAAGAATAGTAGGATTTTTTTCTTTGACTGAAAACGACACTTGCGACACTTGCAAATCAAAAGACGACAGTTTAATTATGCTACTTCTTTGTAAAGGAGAATCGTAAATGGCGAACAATACATAAAAACATTTACAGTTATTTTTACTATGGAGGCTGAATCATGCAAAGGAAGGGAGTTTTCATAGTGGTATACTGATCACAGACATCAAAAATCTTGAATAAAGTTGAAGAGAGTGAAAAAAAAACCAAAATCTAGAAGCCGAAGAAGTCTTATCTGATCATCACACTTGTAACATAGGGAAAGAGCGATGCATCCCACCTACTGCACACGGGAGGTGCGATGCATCCAGATTCCCAAGAGGAGAAGGTGCAATGGTCTAGGGACGAGACTTCAACTGGGTTCTTGGTCACAATTTACAGCTCAGTTAAGGGATTTAGGCCGAGCTAATGATAGTCAGTAAATACAAATCAGAGGGGCTGATCTAATGAGCTACTTGAGCCACCACCAGGGAAATTAGGATGTTTGCAAATCGATTGTTCAGTTTATAAACAAAACCCAGAGATACACTGAAGCAACATTGATCTACTTTGCACTTGCATAGCAAATGCAGTTCGAAGGCTAGCTGGCTTGACTTCAGGCTCCGTCTGTAAGCTTATAAAGCAAACAAATATAGACAAGCAAACAAGCTATTCGCTCCCCAGTGGAGTCGCCATTTTGTTACAGGGAAATCTAGTGTCTATGCAGAGCTGCTAGTCCCACTAAGACGGCTTGCTATCTTAGAAACAAACAAATTAAAGTTACTTTTGTTTTCCTTTATGAGAAGTAGATAGGAGAGGAGCAAAGAATACCAACCTCAATATTTTGCTTGGTTCCCTGCTTGTTCCTTCTCCCCTTTGACAGATCTTTGCCGCTCTTTCCTTGACCACTCTGCTTCAAAGAGTACCTGTAAAGTCAAATCAAGATAATAACTTCAAGGTGCATAGATCTACAACCATAAACAATATAGGACCAGATATATATTGACCACATAAATGCATATATTATCAGACATACAAGAATGTGGAGGAAAAATTGAATAGCTTTATTGATGTAGAGATTAGAAGAGAGGATTACAACCCATTGATCTGACCCAGCGTCATCCTCCCAGCATGAAAGCCCTTCTTCACCTCATGAAAAACTTAGATCACCCAACACTATGATGTTCCACCAGGAAACCAACAACACTTCCTTACAAGATACAAGATTCCAGCCTCTAAGATCTCTGGGATGAGGATCCAATATATAGATGATTGCAGGGGGTGAGTCAGCTTCTGGGATTTTGATTAGTGTCTTCTCTCTGATAGTTCTTGATTCCACTTGGAGATTGATGATCTCTTACTCATCCTTGGGCGAATTCAGAGAGGCAAGTGTCACAAGAGAAGTTTGTGGAAGATACCATGATCATCCACCTTGCAAACTATCTCTGCCATTTGTCTACTCTCGCCCATCGCACCATACAGAAGGGATTTTCAGTATGCATCACATTTTTTGCATGTGGCAGGTGAGATGCATCGCACCCTCTGCAATGAGCAGTCTGTATGGTCTAGTTTTGACCAGTTCTGAGCAGTTTTCTGTGGAGAACTTCTGGGAGATGATGTAATCAGCTAACCTTGTTCCTTTAGGGTATGAAACAACACTTTTAGGGGCTCAGAAGCCCTTGGTTTATGGACATATATGATTGGGGTTGCAGTGCCCAAATATATCTATAACACTGGGTTCCGTCAAGCAAAGGAGGAGGTTGCACAGATCCAGCTGGAGCTCAGTTTGTAGATCGCATACTTAAAACTACAGGTTCAGCTGTTGATGCCCCTAAAGATCACCGAGCAGTGTAGAAACATCATTTCCTTTGGGCATGAGATGCTCACACGTTCAATGAAGGAATGTACTGACCTGTTAACCTAGTCGATTGTTACGCTCACCTCCCTCCAGGAGGATCCAACACTTCAGCAACTAGAAACTGAGGCTAGGGAGCTCCAGCAAGCCTACAATATGATTAAAGGAACTGTGCAAACTATTGCTATTACGCAACACTTGGCTAAGATAAGGGAGGCCCAGGACATGAAAATCCAAGCTGACGCTGCCAGACAAAAGGAAGCGGTGATTAAAGCCCGTCTCCAGCCATGGCTGGATGAGGCATTTGTGGTCTCAACCACCACAGAGTGCAAAGTAGCACACATGCAGACAGAATATGCCACCATGGAGCCAACAGAGACAAAGACTGATGTGTCGGTGACACGCGTGGATCTGATACAACGAATGATGGAAGAGTTTGCTACCAGTACAAGCGAAGCACAGAGGCTGCTAACCAACCTCCATGCAAAGATTGCTACACCATCTGAGTGACTTGGGACGAGTAACAATGATTGTGTTGTGGGACTTTTGGGTAGCAGAAACCCTGCACAATGGTCGTGGGGCACAAAGCCTGAAATTTTGGGTAAAGATAGGGTAAAGACTCCGCGGGATGCGCGTAGCGCGATTTATAATAAATTGAGTCAAAGGGTAGTCTGCCCAAAAATAACGTAAAGAAATGTAACTTGAGTCGGCCCGCCCATGGATCACGGTCCATGGAAATGTATAAATAGAGTGAGGCTCTATGGATAGAAGGTAGCTTTTTGGTATGTAATCTTGGATCTATTATGTAATGGGTTGTTGAGAAGAATTTTTGAAGCGTCTGTAAGTCCGAGTCGTGGGTTTTGGGTAGTAGATAGAGGGTTTACAACTGTGTGCATAGAGGTCTGGAAGAGTCTGTAGCTGTGTGCGCGGACCCTTGCAGCTGAGTGCGCAAGACGGATTTGGATGTATTAGTGAAGAAAGTGAATAAAGATAAGTTAATTCTGAAATCCTGTGTTAAATCTAAACTATCGCGGATCTGGTTAATGTATGGTTAATATAACTATTTGATCTATGCGTGTGTGTTGATGTTATGAATATATGTGAATCTGTATCTATTCTAAGTGCACGAACTGGTTAATTCCATTAAATTTTTTCTTAAAGACCATAAAATGTAGGTTGAATCTATATATAGCACATTAATAAGTATCAAGGAGTATTCTGGGACTGGATCTACGCGAAGCAGATGGCGCAAAGTCATAGAACAGTGTGT
Source organism: Pinus taeda (assembly GCA_000404065.3). Classification (NCBI taxonomy): domain Eukaryota; kingdom Viridiplantae; phylum Streptophyta; class Pinopsida; order Pinales; family Pinaceae; genus Pinus; species Pinus taeda. The sequence goes on from APFE030124629.1 coordinate 77,378, forward strand.
GAAACCTCCAGACCACATCAAGACATCCCAAGGGTGTAGAAACCTGGTTCCAGCACCCTCCCCTGCTACCTCGGGTGAGACCTCAATCCATGCCCCACGGGCTGTTGCTGAAAGGGCCGGTAGCTGCGGGATTTGTTTGGCTAAATAATTCTTCAAAACCTGGTTCAAGCCCATATAAGCCAACAAATATATATACAAACCACTTTCTCTATCCATGTCAATCAGATCTATGAGAATTTAAATCTTGCATCATCATCAAATCCATTCGAAACAAAATGATATCCAAAAGCCAAGAATATGATGTTGGAGGTTGCATTAATTTGGCAACAAAAGCTCAGGGTTGAAAACCATCCAATAGATTGAAAAAAAATCTAATATCCAAGTACGGAAACTAGCTTAATGGGGATGATGTACAATCCAACAATGATTATGCAACTAACATGATTGAAAATGCTATGAAATGCTCATGAGGACAGAGGCTTGAAGATGTAAATTAGTGCATGGAAATTGAAGATTAAATAAAGACATCATCACAAGATGCATGCATATAATTTTCATAGCATACCGTGGAGAGTATGAAGCTTGAGGGTGCATCATGAAATCATCAAATTCACAAGCCCTAATGTATTCAACATAATGAGGATCAAGATGAAGCAAGTTGGATATCTGCTTTATGCATCATGAAAGCATGAGCATCCATAGAGCTTGATGATAGCTAGGTCAGTCAGAGATTTGACCAATTCAAAACATAGGCATAACTTTGAAAAGCAGAGGGGGACCCAAAATTTGGGTGTTAGGCTAAATTTTTGGGTGTTGTTGTAACAATACAACAAATGGCGAAGCATTGGTAGAATCCAAAATCTTTTCCTTAGTCTCTTCAATAGATTGAGTCTTAAAATAATACAAGGAAATATTGAACTAGATACTCGGGGTACCACTTGAGTTACTTGACCATACATCTGTGTCATTCATCCATTCCATAGTTAGGTTATTTCATTCTTTACACACTGCATCAAGATTTCACACATGCAAGCTTTCGACAATGATATAGAAAACATGATAGAGGATTTAAGATGTTTAGAATTTAAAGCGGATTTTTGGTTTTGCTCCGCCACCAGTAAGCACCCATATCCCCGAAGGAGTAACTTAAGAAATCACAAGAATTACTTCACTGCTAGCGAGCTTCCATAGCCCGAATGGGATCACTCAAAGAATCACAAGCATTGCTTCACTACTAGCGAGTGTTCATAGACCCAACAAAGTTACAGCCATCACATCCCTGTGCAAGAAGCATTTCTCACTCATTTATCCTTTATTTAATAGTTTATGTTTTTCATACATTTTGGCGTCATTTATTAAGGCATTCATTGTGTTAGGGCAGAAGAGAGATCTCGACTTATTTTATGGGAAAGAGAGGTTGTTTATTCTTTGACAGAAACTAAAATATTTTCTGACTTAGATTTTCCCTCATGCCATATTTCCACATCACATCTCTGACTCACAAGTGGACAATGAAATCACACAAGTAAAAAATGTTCAGAACTAGACCGACAAAAAACTTTAGGTTATAGATATAGGCCTTATGGACTAATTAAAGTTCCCCACAAGCATCAAGTCATATTTTCCTTGTTCATAGATTAGAACCATGTATAGATATAAGGGATAAGGTTTCAATACTAGTGTCTACAAGAGGTTGCCTCTCGGAGTGACCACAACAACAACACACAACCATGGATTGAGGTTTGAGCATTAAGGACAAGGAAATTAAGGTAGATAATAGAAGCTCTTGAAGGATCATTATGTATAGACTAAAAAAGAAAGTGAAAAGAACAATGCTTAAGTGGAAAGGTAAATGCATAATGAAAGGAAATGAATGTTGGATGGAATGATCTTAGAAATGCAAAGGAGACAAGGCTAAAATAAATGTGTAATATTCCTAACCCAAAATATTCCTCAAACCCCAACAAAAACTCCAACCAAATATGTGCAAATGATATAATAACCCAGAAGTGATAAAATCACAGTGGAACAACATATAATAATGTAAACTGGGAATATAAGCAGATACACAATAAATGCAACAAGAAATGCTAAGCCATTTTATTATACTGAGCAATAAATGAGTACAAGAGGTGATTAGATAGATGGCATCTCGACTTGCACAAGGCAAGTGAAGTAATACTCTTAGAATGACAAGAATGGCCTCTGTGTGTGGATGCTATTGCTGCTACTAGAAAACAAATGATGATTTGGGGTTGCTCCCCTCCTCGGAAAAAGATGAAACTCTGAATTCGGGCTCTACTCAAGAAACCCATAAAACCCAGAAAGCTTTCCTGGAATGGCCTCACACTAATCTGCATCCCAGCTGCTGGAAAACTACCGTGTTGCTGGAAATCGAATGAGGATTTGGGCCTGCTCCCCTCCTCAAAAAAGGTTGAAACTCTGGAATTGGACTCTACTAAAAAAACCCAAAAAAACCCAGAAAGCTTTTCTGAAATGGCCGACCCACGAAAATCACCCCCTCGGGGTTCTGCGCAGTTCCTCAAAGACGCTGATGAAACTGTTGTTGAAATGTTGATGAAACTACTGCTGGAATGCCAATGGAAATACCTTGCCTGAGCAGGAACTCGAAGTCCCTCGGGGCTAAGGGTGAGATCTTCGAACGGAGACACTCAATGCACTAAACAATGTTGCAAACTAGCTAAACAGCCAACGTGCTCTAAGTCAAAATGACTAAAAAAAATGCTCATAACCGGAATGATCAAAATGAGGGGGCTCCTCTGTCCTTTATAGCTTTTTCCTCTCTCAATCCCAAGGCTCACCTCCTCCTGTGTGATTCCTCTCTTGCCACGTGTTTCTTCCCTCCTACGCATTCCCTCCATGTGTCTGCGTGGGCTCCATTTCTGCATCCCCCTTTGGCCCCCTTGGCTCCCCTCTAAGTCACAATTTTTTGCTACTAGGAAGTGACTTTTTATTCTAAAAGTGAGTTATGTTCCCCGTCCTCACTTTTTTTATTTACAAATAACTATAGAAGGCAAAAATTGAACAAAATCGAATATTCCAATTAGCCATAGCTGATTAGGAATATTACAGTCTCCCCCAGCAAAATGTTGCTTTTCCTCAAGCAACTGAAGTGATGGACGCTGCAAGATCTTCTCACTCTCCCAAGTGGCATCCTCATCCGACAAATTCTTCCACCTCACCAAGAATTCCCGAACCGTCCTGCTCCGCAGTTGCCTCTCCCTGGTATCAATGATAGCCTCCAGCTGCAATACCAAATGCCCCTTATCATCCATGGGTGGTAGCTTATCTGTTACTGTCACTTGCTGCCCCAATGCCTTTTTTAGGCATGATACATGAAAAACATCATGAATCTTGCTGTCTTGGGGTAGCTCCAACTCATATGCAACCTATCGAATCCTACGTATCACCTTGTATGGCCCGTAAAAGTGGGGCTTGAGCTTCTCAGCCCCCTTATGCTTTAGTGACGACTATCGATATGGCTGTAATCATAGGTATACCATGTCCCCCACCTCAAACTGTCTCTCCAACTAACCCTTGTCGACATACAGCTTCTGCTAGTTCTGCATTGTAGCCATGTTATCCTTGAGATCTCGGAGGATACACTGACTCTCTTGGATCCAAATCTTGGCTCTAGGAGCCTTGCTATCACCAAACATCACATTAGCAAAAGATAAAAGATGATACCCATATAAGGCATAGAATGGTGACATACCAATGGACATGTGATGTGAAGTATTGTAGCAGTACTCCCCCAGATGCAACCACTTCAGCCATGCTCGTTGCTGCCCACTGACATAGTTACGCAAGTAGCCCTCCAGCCACTTGTTAACTATCTCTGTCAGCCTATCCGTCTGTGGGTGATAACTGGTACTCGGTGTCAACTCCGTCCCCACCAACCGGAAAATCTCCTGCCAAACCCCGCCAATGAAATGGTTGTCCCTATCATTGACGATGGTCTTAGGAAGACCATGTAGCCTGAAAATATCTTTGAAAAACAGCTCGGCCACTTGTGCTGTTGTATAGTGTGCGGATATGGAAAACAAATGTGCATACTTTGTCAGTCGATCAACGACGACAAAGATACAATCCTTGCCCTATACTAAGGGCAACCCTGTGATGAAGTCCATCGAAATACTCTCCCATTTCCCCTTCAGAATGGGAAGAGGTTGCAATAAACCCGCAGGATGGCTCATCTCTCCCTTGCTCCTCTAGAAAACATCGCACTCTCGGATGTGCTGGAGTACATCCTCCTTGAGGCCCTTCCATGAGAACCTCTCTCTAATGGCCTTGTAGGTTTTGGTAAACCCCTGATGTCCTGCCAAAGGTGAATCATGTGATGCCTAGAGTATCTTCTTCTTGAGCTGAGACCCCTCAGTGAAGAAGATCCAGTCCTTGTAATAGATGATCTCATTAACCACCCTGTACTTGTCATCTACCACCTGCCCATCCAGGACCTCACATGCAAACCTATCCTTGGAGTACTCTACTAAGAGTCGAGCCCTCTAATCTATATCCAAGCTCATAAGAGACAACGTGGCTGGTCTACGTGAAAGGGCATCTGCTACCACGTTGTTCTTACCCTTGACATACTCAATGTCAAAGTCATATGCTTGGATCTTACTGATCCACTTCTGCTGCCTCTCCTATAGTTGCTTCTACTTCAAAAAGAACTTGATGTTGTTGTGATCAGTGCTCACCCTGTAGTCGATGCACATCCTCAATGTACCATCCTTCTTCTTCACCAACACCACAGAAGAAGCAAAATGACTCGTGCTCAGTCGAATGTGCCCAAGAGCCAACAACTCCTGGATAGCCTGCTCAATCTCATCTCGATAGGCCTTGGGGTGCCTATAGGGGGTGGTGATCACTGCTTGGATGCCCTACTCAAGTTCGATAGTGTGCTCAAACCCCCGGTCCGGTGGCTTTCCTTGCGAAATCTCCCCAAACACTATGGCTACCGGTCAAGGATGGACAGTATCTCCGGATGTACCATCCGCCCTATAGTTCCTTCCTCTGATGGACGTAGCTCTACTGCCCACTCTGTGTCTCCCTTTCAGAAGACTGCCTCCATCTGATGAGCCGAAACAGTCTGAGGCGAATATGTATTCTCTCCCCGTATCTTCTCATGCCTCCCTATCTTCCCATATTCCCCCTCCATCTCCAGGGTCTTCCAATCTATCGTGACCTTCCCTAGAGTGATGAGCCACTGAACACCCAGTATCATGTTGGTGTCCAGAATATCGACCACGAAAAAGTGGTTAGTTAATGTGTAGGTGCCCATTGTCACTGATAGCTTTGGAACATAACGAGCACACATCATAGTCTGATCTCTTGGGACCAAAACTGAAAACCCATCGAAGCTCTTTATCTGTATACCTCTCTGCTCAACCATCTCTGCATCGATGAAGTTGTGGCTGGCCCCACTGTCAACCAAAATTGATACGTGTTGGCCACGTACTGTCCCTCGGACGTGTAGTGTCAGATACTTGGGAACTCGTCGCAACACTGCAAGGGCCCCTTCGGTGGGTGCAAAATATGCACCACCTACTGCTGGTGGTGGAGGTGGCATAGGTCCTTGTATGGCATGGCTATATCCTGCCTCCACATCCTCCTCATCATCCTCTTCTCCACTGATCTTAGAGAAGACCTCAAGAAAATGTGCTCTGCCAGCAACACATCTATGTCCTGGTGCCCATGGCTCCTGACAAGTGAAGCATAACCGCTTCTTCTTCAGCTCCATCCTGGCATCATCGTCAAGTTGTACTCATCCTGGATTCTCCTTTGGAGGTGGAATCCTCACATCCTTCCCCATAGACTGGAAAGTCTGTCTCTGGGGGTAAGGTGTCCGGGTCCTGCGTAAGACATCATGTAAGTCCTGGGTCCTGCTGATAGCATCCTGGAGTGTGGCTAGTTTAGTGGACCAGACTAAACCCCGAAGTGGCTCTGCTAACCCCTCAACATACATATAGACCCTTCGTGTCGTGGATAGGTCTGGCACTATCACAGAGACCCTCAAGAAACCTGTAATGTAAGTCTCTAGGCTCCCTGTCTGTTTGAACCTCGTTAGCTCAACGAAATGTTGCTCTGGATCCATCCAATCAAATCGCTCCATCAGTCACCTGGTAAACTCGGCATATGACGTCACTGTGGAGTGCCCCAGTGTAAACATCCCATGAAACCACCAATCCTAGGCCTCGCCATCCAAATACAACGTTGCCACCTTGATGGCCTCTGCCTCCGACATCTGGTTAAGCTGGAAATAAATGTCCAGCTTCTCCACCCAAGACATTGCCGAATTGTTTGATGAGCCATCAAACGTAGGCAAGTGGAATCTGCTCGCTGCACGGTGGGTGTCGCCATCATGGTAATGCCGGTACCCTCTGTGATGATTGCAGGGTCTACTATCCCACTGGAGCTGAAAAAAATCTCTGAATGAGAGGGCTTCCCTAAACTCCTGCCCATAGGCTTGGTACTTTGCAAAATAATCACCCATATGCCCGGGCTTTGCCTCTTGCTGGGCTGCGGCCCCCGTGTCTGCTCCTAAGAAGGTGGGCATGGTAGAGCGTGTAGGGGCATGTGAGGCCCCCTACTGTGCAGTATCAGGCTACTCTGGCAAGTGATGGGATGCACATGATCCCTCACCAATATGAAAAACTTGTGGGCTCTCTCGTTGTCTGGCCTCTACTGTCATGAATCTCTGCCCCATCACCTCAATTTGCCTCGACAGATCCTGCACTGATTTAAGGAGCATATCCGCAAATCAATTCCCGTCATCATCTGCCATCAGATCCCCCTGCTCTGCATCCACCACAGGCTCCCTTTGTCCTGCATCCACCACAGGCTCCTCCTGTTTTGCGTCCACCACCGGAACACAGTCTCCCTCTCCGTAGGTATTCTCCAACCTACGCTCAGTGTCTCTATACCTCTGACCTCTGTAACAGATATAGGGTTTTCCCCTCGGTGTCATAGAGCCAGATCTATGCTCTGATACCACTATAATATTCCTAACCCAGAATATTCCTCAAACTCCAGCAAAAACTCCAACCAAATATGTGCAAATGATATAATAACCTAGAAGTGATAAAATAATAGTGGAACATCATATAATAATGTAAACCGAGAATATAAGTAGATACATAAGAAATGCAACGAGAAATGCTAAGCCATTTTATTATACTGAGCAATAAATGAGTACAAGAGGTGATTAGACAGATGGCACCTCGACTTGCACAAGGCAAGTGAAGAAATACTCTCAGAATGACAAGAATGGCCTCTCTATGTGGATGTTGTTGCTGCTGCTAGAAAACAAATGATGATTTGGGGCTGCTCCCCTCACCGGAAAAAGTTGAAACTCTGGATTTGGGCTCAACTCAAGAAACCCAGGAAAATCCAGAAAGCTTTCCTAGAATGGCCTCACACTAATCTGCGTCCCAGCTACTGGAAAACTGTTGTGCTACTGCTTCTGCTGGAAATCGAATGAGGATTTGGGGCTGCTCCCCTCCTCAAAAAAGGCTAAAACTCTGGAATTGGACTCTACTAAAAAAACCCAGAAAAACCTAGAAAGCTTTTCTAAAATGGCCAACCCCCAAAAATCACCCCCTTGGGGTTCTGCGCAGTTCCTCAAAGACGCTGATGAAACTGCTGCTGAAATGCTAATGAAACTACTGCTAGAAGGCCAATGGAAATACCTTGCCCGAGTAGGCACTCAAAGTCTCCCGGGGCTAAGGGTGAGATCTCTGAACGAAGACACTCAATGCACTAAACAGTGTTGCAGACTAGCTAAAAAGCCAGCGTGCTCTAAGTCGAAATGACTAACACAAATGCTCATAACCGGAATGAACAGAATGAGGGGGCTCCTCTCTCCTTTATAGATTTTGCCTCTCTCAATCCCAAGGCTCACCTCCTCCTGCATGATTCATTTCTTGCCATGTGTTTCTTCCCTCCTACGCAGTCCCTCCATGTGTCTGCGTGGGCTCCATTTCTGTGTCCCCCTCTGGACCCCTTGGCTCCCCTCTAAGTCACAATGTTGTGCTACTAGGAAGTGACTTTTTATTCTAAAAGTGAGTTATGTCCCCCGTCCTCTCTTTTTTTATTTACAAATAACTACATAAGGCAAAAATTGAACAAAATCGAATATTCCAATTAGCCATGGCTAATTAGGAATATTAAAAAATGAAAGGGGGTGATAATGCTAAATGAAAAATAAAGGCATAATGTAGGTAAAATAACAATGCCATGAAAGAAAAGTAAAGTTGAAAGCATGATGTAATGAAACAATCAATAAATGCATGAAATGAACAAGCTATGCAAGGAATAAATCTAGATGAGAATGAAAGATGGCATGCGATGTAATAAAATTGAAACAAATGTAGGGACATGATGCTAAACTAAAGAAAATAATGCGAAAGAGGAGAAAATGTTTATGAAATGAAATGCAATGCAAGGTAGAAAGTTGAAAGCAACTAAGAGCTATGCAATGTTACGCAAGAAATTTAATGAGTGAAGATAAAATCATCCTAATCAACTATATGCTGAAAAAGAATGCCCACTTTAATAAGCAAATGAACAACAACTAAACCTAAACCATAATCTAATTTAAGAAAAGAGACAGGGCTCATGTGAAATCTGATTTCCAATATTGAAACCATTTATGTTGTTCCTGACTTGTAAACACAAATATATTAGCAATTAGTACCCATACAAAACAATGTGCAAATGTAAGGATATTTACCTGTATATCTTGCACAAGAGATAGAATGTCTCACCTACTGGTAGATAAGTATGTTATCAAAGGTTTCTCTAACCAAGATGCAACTCTATCTCGATAAACAAAGTGATAAACAAAAATACCTTGAAAACCACTCACAAATGTGCATTCATTTACATTGTCGTTCATATCAAGTACATGAGAAAACAAAGGTCACTTATTTTCAAGAGAGTTTGCTAGATAGGACTCTTCCAAACAAGCATCAAAATTATCTTGATATTCAAAATTGCTAATGTGAAAAACTTGAAGAACTTGCAAAGATGAGCATTTATTCGTTGAAATTGATCTATGCAAGGAATCTTGTGAGGAATCCCTAATCTGATCTTGTTTAGATACCTTGTCAAGATCATGAGGAGTTGACATATCCATCAGCGAGAGATGAAGTGACTAAAATTCCTAACAAGTATCTAAACCTTTATATTGCATGTCATCAAATTTTATGGGCTTGATAGAAGCAATAGATGTAAACAAAAAAATATCATTAGATGTATTGGAGGGACCATGATTAGCTGGGTGATAGTTGTTAAAGCTATCATTTTGATCAACTTGTGTATTAATCACATAAGATTCTTCATTTTTAAAAGTGGAGATGAATCAATAGGAGGGATTTCACAAATTATTTTGGCTATAAACTCATCCTCTTCACATGTTGAAGATTAGGTATCAATAAAAATATGGGCTGAGACATCATTGGTTTCTTCTTCCAAATACAAGAGACCATACCTTGTATCTAATTACAAACCAGACCAACAACATGTAAATCTAGGTGTTGGAAACCTTGAACACTACTCAGAGGCAGGGGCGAATCAATAATGTGACTTATTCACAATTTTTTCCTTTTATTTACTTTACTAAATCACACACTTGTTAGCAGCTTCACATAGCTCATAAGCAAGTAAATGATAAACATGCAAACATATAAGCAACATGAACTAAAAACTAACGATCAAAGCATAACCACAAAATCATCATCACACATGAGACACAAGGTTTATGGTGGAAACCCTTTAGGTAGAAAAACCACCCTTGTTGTTGTTGAACTTCTCTGAATCTCTATTATTTCAAGCAATTTGTCTTTTACATAGTTAATTGACTCCCATTAGCTCGGAGACTCGACCTCATATACAATAGGCCAATGCAAATTAGCTAGGAGACTCAATTCTACTTATCATCTCGAAAGACTTTGTTCTCACACAGATCTATAGAATACCATCTATTAAAGGCCACCATGATCAATGATCCTCGCCCAACTCTGATTGGACTATACAACTTTGATTGGATGGAGAAATTGTTCTTTTTCTTGAAGCTTCGAAATCACTGCTCCATTCTCGCGAAGTCATTTATCCTCTACATTATGCAGACTTCGATTTCTTTCATTTTCAAATTGGATCCCAAGACTTTCTGCTCAACTATACTTAGATCCACAATACAATCTCTAGCAGCAAGACAATCTCATCAAAGCAAAAACAAAAACATAACCAAAACCAACTAGCAGCCAGACTCTCAGCCATACATAACTCCATCAAAAACAAATTGCAACAACCAAGAAAGACATCAAACCCTTTGTATATCAATAACATAAAAATTAATATGACATTATACCATATGCACCAACAATACCTGCAAAATAGCTGTCAAATCATGAAATAGATCCTCTACTCAAACCATACTCAAACATTGGTCTTTTCGTTAAGGCTATTCTTCTCCAAACAATCTCTACTACAACAACTGCAACACTGATCTAAAAATATTATGTTCTACTTCAGTATTCAGTGTCAATCATTTGCTCTTCTCACTTCACTGCCATCTACAACACATGCACACACTATCTTTTCTCACAAGTAGGTCTGAAGCATTCTACAACTTCTCCAATATTCTCACTCACTCTACTACCTTAACCAATCAATAACAACCTCCAAAATGATGAATATAAAACATGTAGGGAGAATTGCACTTTTGGATTGGGATCAAGAGTGCACAAAGTTGACAAAATAAAACCACTATCACCACCAGTTGTGCAGTAAAAGTGTTCACACCCACTGGAGGACTTAATTGAATAATTTTCGACCTTATTCCATTGATTAAGAAGATTATATGAATATGCAAATCGAAACAATTTGGATGTGTGTGAGGAATGTAGAGAAATTTTCACGAAGAAGCTCAATCACACACACTAAAATATTCGATACTGGTTGCAACCACATGCACAAGATTCTCTCCATGTGGTTAGAGCTTTTCAACCGCACTCACAAGCCTGCATGGGTGCAGTTTGGGCAGAGGATGGTCAGAACCCAAAAAATCTAGCTCATAATTGCCTCCAACTTCTTGCTTACCTTATCCAGCTCTTATACATGCTTCCAAACCTTTATCACAACCTTTTTCACCTTTGCAAATGGATCAAACATGTCTCCTAAGTGCCACTTTCAAGTTGACCTAAAGGCCAAGAAACAAGGGTTGACTTGTCTACCAATCAGTCATCCTCTCTCCTCTAACAATTACACTAGCTACAAGACATCTAAACAGACCTATTGTTGTTACTCTTCCTCATGTGCTTCAAGAAATTAATAGATCACAGCCAGGGTTTGTGATTCAAAATTCCTTTAAAAGCAGCTCAGGGACCTTTTAAATTCCTCCTAAAGTCACATAAATGCTAGATCGACTGTGGGGGCCACTATCAGGGCCTGAAGGTGTGTTGGAAAGTTTGACAATTTAGGAGCCACCTATCGGATCCCTATCGGGAAAGAAAAATAGGGAAGAAAGGTGATTTTTGTGTCGACATGTCATTGGTTAAAGTTCGGGCATCTTCCGAGTGGATCATCATGCATCTCCACCTGGACCCCTCCTCGAAGCATTTCGGGGGGGCATAACCCACTCAGACGATAAAAAACCCCCCCCCGGAATGGATCCATAGATCTAGATCTAATGGTCCAAATTTATTATGGGGGAGGAACATAGGGTTTGCCCTTCTGCTATTCAACACACCAGAGGATGGCTGGAGTGTGGACCACTCACCACCTGGACCAATTGGTGGATGTCAATGCAAGCGAGTGCGAGTTTAAAAGAAATGGCAACTCCACCCCACCCGGCTCCTATCCACCTATCGTCGCCATCACCCAACCACATCCTGCTGCATGTCCACTTCATGATGTAAACCCATGTCACCCGGTCATTGTCCCCCACGCTAGCTATAAAAACCTTCCTGCCTCTCCATTTTTAAACCATTTTTCACCATTGCGTCACTCTCTCACTAGTCACTTATCTTAAACAGTAATCAAGAACTTCCGACTGAGTACCTCCATCCCAACGTTGTCTTCTGCTCACTTCAAGGAAACCAGGTAATCCCAATCTCTCTCGTACACCTGTTAATTCATTCAGGGGAGTAATAAGATGAATAAAGCGATCCCCAGGACCTAACAACATGGGATACCAAACCCTCTGCCGGCTTGGAGCCTCTATTGGACATGAAGCCCCAAATAATTGACCCAACTTGTTCCTATCACTTGGTTGACCTCTGCTTTGACCTATATGAGAACCACATCATGGGGGAGGAGCCATTTTGGGTAGTGGATTCAGACCTGTATTATCAAATTGCACCCACTATGCACCATTTTCCAGAGTTTGTTTCCTGGCTAGCAGCATTATACATTGACAAAAATAACTATTTTATTTCTTCCTCTGAAATAAAAAATCATCGAAGTTACTGTAGAGTTAATCCAAAGAGCCCTGGTTTACCCTAGTTCTCTAGAAACCCAACTGTTCACTGATATCACCCTAGTGTATCACTACTCAACCCTCCTAGCTGATGAAAGGAAGTGTTTCTTAAATATGGTCTGGCCCCTGGCCTACAAGCCCTTCTTGTAGCTGGCATCTTTCCTATCACCATCTTTGTTGAACCCATCCAACCCATCCTATCCCTAATTTCCCATGTGCTGGGAGATAATGATGCTAGCATAGCCAACAAAGCCACCTTGGGGTTTTTAAGACAAATGATGTAGCCTGACTACTTATTTGGCATTCCATCCTAAGTGGTTGAAGCCATAAAGTTTTAGCTACACCATTTTTCCACTACATCTTATTTCAGGTATTATTTCTTATTGTACTACCTATTTTTCAATACCCATGTGGATGAGTTTGAGTGTTTGGGCCTTAGCCTAGTGGATGGAAACAAGCAAAGGATGTTTTTTTGACTGGGAATCGCTGTTAGAGAAAAGGACAGATGCTAATGGCTACTCCCAATTCATATCCACCTACATGGCCATCTCATAAAAAATTATTCATGGTTTTTCTCCCCCTAGAGTTTTGCCCCAACAAAGAGAGCTTCTCTAGCTCACCAAATATACCAGGGCAGGGGACTTGTACATTTTTGAGGATCATACTGAGATCAAAATTTATGGTTGTGAGCTTCCCCCTTACCATCTACCTGTGTCCATGCCTATGAGGATCTTTGTCTTCAAATTTATCAGGCATAGTCTCAACACGGACCAACTCCACTTTGTCACTACAAAGAAGGGACACATGTTTAAATTGGGAAAGCCCATGGGACCTTTTGTTGTCAACTCCATGCAACCCTTCAAGGCAGCTGAATCATTACTAAAGAAAATGAATTTGAGCTAGGAGATGTCTAGCACTATGACCCTCATGGTGTCATTGCTCAAAGGAGGGTGAAGATCAAAGATTCAACCTATGAACATGAGTATAGGCTTGAAATTGAATGGAAAGATAACCTTGATTCATGGCCTATGGATACATAAATGGAGACCGAGCCTTTAATGGCCAAGGAAAAATCCCAGAAGAGGACTGTTGACCAGGCTAGCGATATAGAGATGGAGGATGTACATGCAACGAAGAAGGCAAAGACCCAAGAAACAAAAGAATAGGAACTTGAAACCAGGCTAGTGGAAACAAGGCCATATCAACCAGGTTTCCAAGTGAACTTGGAGGAACCATCACAGTTTGTTGCCTCATCTGTTGGAAGTAATTCTTCCATGTCATGTGTGCCATGTGTATTACAAGTTGTTAATGAGTACTTAGAGGTGTTATTCTAGATGTGGTTGTTTCCCATGTGTATGAGTTGTAACTGTGAATCCTAAGGAGTCAATCTAGAATTTGTTATTTCCCTATGTGTGTGAGTTGTCTATGAGTAATAGATCTACCTTCTTCGGATCTTATCATCTAGAAGTCGGTGATCTAATTCTTATATATGTAACTGATTTATGTGATCAATAAAATAGAGTATGTGATTTGTTGTGTGGATAATTTCTCTTAGCTCTCTTCTATTTTTCTAATATGGTATTAGAGCTGGTACTGGCTTGCATCACTCAAGGGAGGGCCAGGAATATGTGAGTGATCATGAGTGTTATTATTCCTGTACATATTTGTATAGATGTGTGAGAGTTTATTTTTAGTGTGTGAATTTTTTTTGTGATCTTGTGTGTGTAGATCCATTTGTTTGTTTGTAGCTTCTTCAAGCATCGTATGATCCTTCCGTTATCTTGTTATCTGCAAATTTTTGTTTGTGCTTATCTACTCGGAACCTACAAAGGAGTTAAATTCATGTCTGGATGGTTTTTTCAAAGTTGTGTGCACTATCATATTATAAATATGCAAAATCATGGCCATAAACTATACATGCTGCTGCATGGATCTGGATCTGAAATCTGGGATGAAGGAGTTTCAAGTGAGCAATGATATATGTCAAAAGTGTTAAAATTGGAGGTAGATCTCAATTTTTCACTTCTGTGGGGAAGATATATCCGCGTCAAATGTTTGTGTTGCAATCTTGTACCAATCTCAAATTTTGGAGTATGTATTTTTAAACATATTGAGCCAGATCAGCTCAATATGTCAGTGTAAGTTTGTTGGAATTGACCACTCTGACAAATGTTGCTTTGTGAAAATGAGATAACTCCAAGACAAAGATTGAACTAGATGAAAAAATTTTGACTTGTGCTAAGGAGGGACGTGGTGACTTGTCTATGCCCGTTGAGAGTTGATACTTTGATGATTATTGAGTTTGTAGTTGTGAAATATTTCAATTATGGTTGTAAAAAAGGGTTGGTGGTTCTTAAATTGGAAGCCCTGGTGTCTGAAACATCAATTCTTGTAAGGTCAAGTTGTTTGATCAACTTTTGAACACATTCAGTATCCAAACGTCCATCCTAGAAATTGATGGATAGCTGAAAGTGAAATATTTGACAGATGGTGGTTGGTCCATAGGATGGTTCATTACTTGATGTCTCTTATCGCGAAATCTCTCTTATCGCGAAATCCCCGATGATCCGAGGTGTCAATGTTGTTGATCTTGCAATGTTCATCAACGATGGTCAGAGGTAGTTACATTTTAAATGGAGGTCAAGTAACAGCTCGAAGATGTGGTGGTGAAAGAGGGATGTTTGCGAGATTCTAGAGTGGATGTGGGTGCTGATGAAGACCAGTCAGAAAAATATTTATTTATTGTTGTAATATGTGTTTTTAATATTATCCATGTAAGCATTAAAGGATGGTGTTGGAAGTAATGTTTCCATGTCATGTGTTCCATGTGTATTACAAGTTGTCAATGAGTATCCCAAGGTGTTATTCTAGATGTGGTTGTTTCCCATGTGTAAGAGTTGTAATTGTGAATCCCGAGGAGTCAATCTAGTTTGTTATTTCCCTATGTGTGTGAGTTGTATATGAGTCATAGATCTACCTTCTTCGGATCTTATCATCTAGAAGTCACCGATCTAATTCTTATTTATGTAACTACTTTATGTGATCAATAAAATAGAGTATGTGATTTGTTGTGTGGATAATCTCTCTTAGCTCTCTTCTATTTTTCTAATATCATCCTATTCTCACGTAGTTGTTCTTGTAATAGCTTTGGTGAAAATTCCATGTAATAAAAGTTAAAAAAATAATAACCACGGTTGATGGGACACTTATTCCAAGTTGAATGTTGGGCAAACCATCCTAGTAGGTGTTCATTTGATTTATTATGGCTAAGAAAATTGGAAAAGGCAATGGCTAAGGCTTTGGAAGGGAAAAATGGCATTTTTGGCACATTTATTTATGAAAATAACGGAAATTAGGAGAAAATGAGGGAGAAAGGTCACAGGTTGCATATGACGAGGAAATGAAAGGAAAATAATGGAAAATGTAGAAAATAGAGGCCTAATTGATAAAAAGGCTTCTAAGGATAAGTTGGTACCTTTTGTCATTTCAGTTTTGGAGCTCTCTCATTATTCTCTCTTTCTCTCACACAGTCTTGGACAATTAGAGTTTTCTTGGAGCACTTAGCATTGGAGCAAGAAAGGAAAAAGAATGCAAGAAGAAGGAAGAGCAGTATCAAGTAGCTACATCGGGATTCTTTGCAGGTATTGATTTGCATGTGTGATTTCCTTGCTAGATTTGGCATGCATGGTATTTCATGTGGTACTTTTCTATCATGGCATGGGTTTTTCGAGGTGCGATAATGTTTTCAGCCTAGCCTTTCCATTTTCGAATAGCCTTCATGAGATGGGTTCTCATACATCGGTTGAGTTAGATTTTCGGATGTATTCGAAGTTGAGTGAGTTGAATCTCCAAAATGATAAACACATGGCCTAGTGGTCCCTGAATTGGAATGTGGATCATGGTAAAGCTAGTGGTCTAGTAGCCCCTAGGCCAGACTGTGGGTTGCGGTAAAGCCTGGATTGTGTGCCTAGGTGGGCCTAGGAATCCTGTACAGTGAATGTCGAGATATACAGTAAATCCAAGAGTTGGATTGCTCTCCGTTGGGCCTAGTAGTCCTGGGATGGGATGTAAAGTAAAGCCTAGAGAGTGGGTCTTGGTGTAGGGCCTAGTGATCGTTGGATCAGACAGTGGATTACGATAAATCATGAGAGATAAGGAGGCTCTAAAATTCCTCATGGTGTAGTTGGAGAACTCTGGTAGCATCCATGCTTGTTTGGTTCCTTTTGGTTGGTTATGAATCCCACATTCATGCTTGGAATATGGCACGGGGGTGATTGGATGAAGAGAGATTTGGCTCAACCAATATATGGTCGGGTGGAACGTGGTAGTCCCAACTTGGGTTGGTTTCTACTTTTATTAATGAGAAATTCATTCCCTTGTTTTTCATGTATAAATGCATTGGTTTATATGTGGATTCTATGGCTAATGTATTCATGATATTTATATTATTATGTTGCTCATTATGAGAATGTATTCTTACAATGATGATGTATGGCTCTCCTCATGATCATATTTGTAAACGAATAAACAATGTATCTATGACCTATTAGATGATAATGCAACAAATCATATAAGGGAACAATGCTTCATAACGGTTCTCAGATAAGTGTGAAACTCCTATGCTTAAATTTGTTGTTTACACCTGTATATTACATATTTGTGATATGTTTGCTGAAATTCCTGTCATGGATAGTAGGGATCTAGTTAAGGGCTTGTTCAAGTATTTTCATTTTCCTCATTGTTTCCTTTTTATCTTTCTCTTTTGAAGGTGTCATTCAATTCTGAGCAGTGAACTGGGCTCTGGGCCTGAAAAAGTGGCTCAAATCTTGGGGACGCTGGCACAAGATTGAACAAAATAGTCCCTAGACGCTGGCATGCCTTGTCATGAGAGCGTTTAGAGCCTCATGGAAGCGGTTAGGCCCATATCATGGGAGCGTCGAGAGGTCAATTGGTCTAAAACCTCAGTGGGACCCAGGGGCTAGTTACCATAAAGGTTGGGATGATTCTTAGGATTCTTGTTGTTGATGTGGAAGGTTTGTATGATGTGTTTCCATTGATTCCATTTCCTTAAAGGTCCCCTAGGAGGTTGAATCCAATCATAGTAGCCTCTCGCCACATGTTTACCTGAGTTGGCTAGTTACTTAGCTAGATGTGGGAGGAGGGTGTTATAGAGTGGTATTAGATCATGTTTCACCCCTTGGACTGGATGGGCATTGTGTTGGTCATGCATCCATGTCGCTTGCACATGTGTTTTCATCCTTGTGGTATATGTGCTTTTTGCACATGAATGGTGTCGGTTAGGGTTGTAGCGATGTCGTCATGTGAAAGAGGATGTTGTTAATGGAAAGTGTGTCATCATGAGTGTATGATTGGTTACATGTTGTTATATGTTGCTTCAATGTATCCTTCTTGTATGCTTGGTTACATGTTGCTACCTTTTGTCACAAGTATTGTTCGTTTATGCTTGATTATATGTGTTTATGCATGTGCGTTGTCCATGTTTATGCTGGTGTGTTGTCCGCGTGTATGTTGGTGTCTCATCTATGTTTATGATTGTGTATTGTCCACATACATTGGTATGTTTTATGTCGTCATGCATGAGGTCATAGTATGTGTAGTGATATGGTCATGCAGGGATGATTGGACTCTAGCTAGAATGATGTTGTGTGTTGGCACACTTAGTTTTTACATGTATCATGCTGATTTGGATGATCTTGCAGATGAGGTATCCTCCCCAAGTTATACTAAGGTACGTTGGTTTATTATGATTTGGTTTAGTTGATATATTATGCCTAGTAGGAGAAATATCAAAATGAATAGCCAGATGGTAGACTACAATAACTCTCTCTATGAATCAAATAAGCAGCGTGGTGGGCACTCTTCTGATTTGGAAGACACATTGAGAATCTTGAAGGAAGAAATAAGGAGTTGTAAGGAAGACAATTGCAAGATCATATAGGCACAAGAGAAACAATTAGAGGTTAATGCAATACTTCTTCAGAGTTTGTCAGAATTGCAGTGGAAAGGGCCACTTCGGATCAACCATGGGCATAAGGACAATACTAATGGGGCAAATGGAAGTAGGTCTCCTAGTAGACATAGGTCAAATAGAGCTGACACAGTGAGAGATGACAGACTATTGGACACTTTGGATAGGAGGGGTGATGAGTATAGGTACTATTCTAGTTTTGGTTCAGATATACATCATGATCGTCATCGTTATCATCCGTATAGGAGGAGTGATAGGGGATACTTTCTAGATGAATTTAAGAAAGAAAATCCACCTACTTTTGATGAAGATCTGAAGAAGCCAGAAAACGCAAAGGCTTGGATACTTAGGATGAACAAATTCTTTGAGTTGCATGAGTACACAAATAACATGAAGGCCAAAATCACTATCTTCAACCTAAAAGGTAAAGTAGACATTTGGTGGGAAGGTGTGAAGCAGGTTAGAGACATCAGTACAATGGACTTGAGTTGGCATCAGTTAAAGAGGCTTTTCAGGAAGAAATACTTGTCAGAAAGGTACTATGACAGTAAGGCCAAAGAATTTTATGAGCTAAAGATGGAGTCAATGACAGATAAAGAGTACATGACCAAGTTTATTGAGCTATTGAGGTATGTACCATATCTTAAAGATGAGAAGGCTAAAGTTCAATGATTTTTCAGTGGTTTTCCATTAGCATTTAGAGATCGGATTGAGTATCATAAGCCTCGGTCACTTAAGGAAGTCATTGGGAAATTGAAGTGTTTCTATGAATAATCAAAGCGTAAGAATGAATCTCGGGAATTATGGAAAGGGAAGGATAAGGAAAATGGTAAAGGTAAATGGAAACCTAAGAGAGAAAGGCCTAAAAATGTAGAGGAGAAAGAAATTGTGGCACCTCAAAAGAAGTTTAATGTAGCTAGTCAAGGACATGGATCATAGTAGCAGAATAGAGGTAATGGTACGAGATGGTTGGAGTGTTGGACATGTGGTGAGGAACACCTTAGGAGAGATTGTCTATATAATCAGGGTGGTAGGCCTAAGATATATAGTGCACTGGAGGTGTAGATTGTTGGGGATGTTGGGAAGAGAATTCCTCATATTTATGCATCCGTGGACAACAGACAGGTAGAGCACCAAGCATCTATCATTGAGATGGACGGTAAGCTTTGTGATCAAGTTATTTCTATTTTGATTGACCCTGGATCTAATTATAGCTATGTTAGTCCTGACTTGGTGGATAAGTGTGGTTTTAGTAAGGAATTGCATGAGAAATATTGGTTAGTGAAGTTGGCTACAGGTACAAAGAAAAGCGTTCATCATTGGGTAAGAGCTTTTGCATTTGATTTGAGCAGCATGCCTACAACAATGCACTTGAACATATTGCCATTAGGGTCATACAATATGCTATTGGGTATGGACAAGCTATACCTTCATAGAACCAGGGTGGATTGTTACGACAAAGCTATTGAGTGCTTGGATGACAATAGGCAACCAAAAGTTATACAGGGGAAGAAGAAAGCCACATCAGTTAGGATGGTGAAAGCTATGCAGGCCAAGTGCAGTCGTAGGAAAGAGTGTGTGCTATTTGTAGTTCATATATCTAGTGGCAAGGGTAAGGAAGTTGAGGATGAAGATATTTTTAGCAGGTGCCCAGTTTTACAACAGTTTTAGGATGTATTTCCTGAGGATATCTTAGAGTTGCCACCTCATAGGGAGGTATACTTTTCTATTGAGTTGGTACTCGGGGAAGCTCCAACATCAAAAGCACCTTAAAGGATGAGTACACCTGAGTTGGTAGAATTAAAGTTGCAACTAAAAGAGATGCTTGACAAGGGATACATTAGACCAAGTGTATCACCATGGGGTGCACTAGTGTTGTTTGTGAAGATGAAGGATGGTACTCTCATATTGTGCATTGATTATTGGAAATTGAACAAAGTGACCACCAAGAACAAGTATTTGTTACTGAGGATTGATGATTTGTTTGATCAGCTGAAGGGAGTGATAGTGTTCTCTAAGATCAACTTGAGGTCGGGATCCCATCAGGTACACATCAAAGAAGAGGACATCTACAAGACCACATTCTGGACCAGGTATGGGCATTATGATTTTGTCGTAGTTCCATTCGGTTTGACTAATGTCCCAACTACATTTATGTGCTTGAAGAAAAATGTGGCAACGTTGGTTAGATTATTGAGAGAGCATTAGTTGTATGCTAAGCTCAACAAATGAAGTTTCTTCCAGAATGAGGTACATTACTTGGGACATGTTGTCTCCAAGGAGGGAATTGCAGTAGATCTAGAAAAGATAAGGGCTATCATGGAGTGGTTAGCCCCTAGAAATGTAGATGAGGTGAGATCCTTCATGGGGTTGGCAGGTTATTACCAGAGGTTCATCAAGAACTTCTCACAAATTGCTTATCCTATTACATCATTGTAGAGGAAAGGTAATAAGTTTGTCTAGACAAAGGAGCGTGAGGCAAATTTTGAGAAGATTAAGTAGTTGTTGACACATGCTCCAATTTTAAAGATTGCAGATGCATATAAGGATTTTGTAGTACGCATAGATGCTTGCAAGAGAGGACTTGGTGGGGTTCTTATGTAGGATGGATCGATAGGTGGCATGCTATGAGTTAGGGAAACTAAATGAGCACGAGAAGAACTACCTGACACAACGAGAAGAACTACCTGACACATGATCTTGAGTTAGCAGTGATCATACATGCATTGAAGATGTGGAGGCACTATCTTCTTGGCAGGAGGTTTGTATTGCTGAGTGATCACATTGGGTTGAGGTACTTGTTTAACCAACTGAATCTGAATGCCAGGCAAGCTAGATGGTTGGCCACAATCAATGAGTTTGACTTCGAGATCAGGTACATCAAAGGAAAGGAGAATAAGGTCGTAGATGCTCTTAGCAAGCGGGTACAGGTAAATCACATGGAAGCTATGAGCTCCTATGAGACACATTTACAGGATAGAATCTTGCTGGCAGGTCGGCATAATGACAAGTATATGGAGATTGTGCACAAGTTGCAGCATAGTATAGGTATAAGAACATGTAGTGGTACAGGTACAACTGCCAGTGTGTAGTATTTCGACTACCATATCACGGTAGATGGATTGGTCATATTTAGAGACAAGTCATAGGTGTCAGAAAACAGTGAGCTCAAGAAGGTGACCTTAAGGGAGTTTCATACGAAACCATATTCGGGTCACCCAGGCTATCAGAAGACATTGATTGCAGTAAATAGGTTCTATTATTGGTCGAATCTAAAGAATGACGTGGAAGAGTTTGTAGCTAGTTGTTTGGGTTGTCAGATGGTCAAGGCAAAGTGTAAGCATCCAAGTGGACTGCTACTGCCGATTGTGATTCCAGAGTGGAAATGGGAGGTCATTTCCATGGACTTTATCACAGGAATGCATAGGACAGTGAGACAGCATGATTCCATCATGGTTGTTGTGGACAGGTTGATAAAGGTTGGACACTTCATTCCAGTGAAGTCTTTATTCTCAGCTAGTGATGTAGCACATGTATTCATTCGAGATGTGGTCAGATTGCATGGAGTTCCAAAGAATATTGTGTCTTATAGGGATGCAAAGTTCACTTCCAAAGTTTTGGAAGGAGTTGTTTGTAAGTTTGGGCACAAAGTTGGCCTTCAGTACAACTTATCATCTGTAGGTAGATGGATAGACAAAGAGGGTCAACCAGATATTGGAGGAAATGTTGAGGATGCATGTGATGCATCAACAACGAAAGTAGGAAGAATATCTTCCACTGGTAGAGTTCGCATACAATAATTGGTATTAGGAATCTTTGAAGATGAGTCTGTTTGAGGCATTGTATGGGTGGAGTTGCAATACTCCCATTAGTTGGAGTGATCCAGTTAATAGTTGATTGGACCAAACATGTTGGCTGAAATGGAACAAGAAATGCAAGTAATCAAGAAGAATTTGAAAGAAACACAAGATAGATAGAAGATTTATGTAGGTCTAAATAGGTTTTTCAAGGATTTCCAGGTCGGGGAATATGTGTACTTTCTCATCAAACCAAAGAAGAGCTCCTTACAGATAGGATCATGTGCCAAGCTGGCACCATAGTTTTGTGGACCTTTCAGGATTATTGAGAGGATCGAATCAGTAGCCTATCGACTTGCACTGCCATCCAAAGTGAAAGTCCATGATGTTTTTCATATATAGTTGCTTAAATAGTATGTTAAAGATGTTGATCATGTGATTGATTGGCCTGTATTATAGATGAAGCCATATGGAGAATTCTAGCCGGAGCCTCAGTGTATATTGAAGAAAAAGGTTCTTATGCTTCGGAACCGAGCAATCGAGTAGGTTAAAGTGCAGTGGAAGCACTTTGGGCCCGATGAAGCTACATGGAAGATGGCGGATCAAATGCAGGCTATGTATCCTTCATTGTTTGCGAGTTGAGGCAAAGCAATTTTGGTATGATGTTTGGTATACGTTTTGGCATATGTTTTGATGTGATGTTTTAATATATGTACATATGTATGTGGATGTAAATACCACCATTAGCTATATTACAAAGCTCCAATAAGTGGTATGGGTGTTATGTCAGTATAGTTATCATGTTGTGATGATGTCATGTTGTTATGTTATCATGATGGTTTGTTTTTTCGTAGGATGATTATTGTAAATATTGCATCAAGCTATGATATAAAACTCCATTAGTAGTATGTTTTTTTTTCCAGTGGTTTTGCTGAGGTATATGTTTGATTGGACACCAAGGACGATGTCCCCCAAGGGGGAGGGTTCTGTAACAACCCTGGTGAAAATTCCATATAATAAAAGTTAAAAAATAAAACCACGGTTGATGGGACACTTATTCCAAGCTGAATGTTGGGAAAAACATCCTAGTGGTTGTTCATTTGGTTTATTTTGGCTAAGGAAATTGGCAAAGGCAATGGCTAAGGATTTGGAAAGGAAAAATGACATTTTTGGCACATTTATTTATGAAAATATTGGAAATTAGGAGAAAAGGAAGGGGAAAGGTCACAGGTTGCATGTGAGGAGGAAATTGAAGGAAAATAATGGAAAATGAAGAAAATAGAGGCTTAATTGATAAAATGACTTCTGAGGATCAATTGGTACCTTTTTTGAGTTCAGTTTTGGAGCTCTCTCATTATTCTCTCTCTCTCTCTCTCTCTCTCTCTTGGACACTTCATTTTTTCTTGGAGCACTTGGCATTGGAGCAAGAACAGAAAAAGAAGGCAAGAAGAAGGAAGGAGCAAGCAAGGAAGAGCAGGATCAAGCAACCACAACGAGATTCTTTGCAGGTGTTTATTTGCATGTGTGATTTCCTTGCTAGATTTTGAATTCATAGTATTGCATGTGGTTATTTTCTGTCATGGCATGGATTTTTCCAGGTGTGACAGTGTTTTCACCCTAGCCTTGCCATTTTCGGATAGCCTTGATGAGATGGGTTCTCATACTTCGGTTGAGTTGGATTGCCAGATGGATTTGAAGTTGAGTGAGGTGGACCTCTGAAATGACAAACACATGGCCTAGTGGTCCCTGAACTAGACTGTGGATCACAGTAAAGCCACTGGACTAGTAACCCCTAAGCCATACTGTGGGTTGAGGTAAAACTAGGATTGTGTGCCTCAGTGGGCCTAGGAATCCTTGTTGGTGAATGGTGGGATATACAGTAAAGCCAAGAGGTGGATTGCTCTTCGTTGGGCATAATATTCTTGGGATGGGATGTATGGTAAAACTTGGAGAGTGGGTCTCAGGGTAGGGCCTAGTGGTCCCTGGTTTGACCTATGGATTACGGTAAAGCTTGAGAGACTAGGAGGCACTAAAATTCCTCATGGTGTAGGTGGAGAACTCCGGTAGAATCCATGATTGTTTGGTTCCTTTTGGTTGGTTATGAGACCCACATTTG
This sequence comes from Pinus taeda, assembly GCA_000404065.3. Taxonomy (NCBI): domain Eukaryota; kingdom Viridiplantae; phylum Streptophyta; class Pinopsida; order Pinales; family Pinaceae; genus Pinus; species Pinus taeda. The sequence continues at coordinate 101,782 of APFE030124629.1, forward strand.
AGCTTGGAATATGACACGAAGGTGATTCACTGAAGAGAGATTTAGCTTAGCCAATATATGGTCAGGTGGAACGTGGTAGTCCCATCCCGGGTTGATTTCTACATTCATTAATGAGAAATTAATTCCCTTGCTTTTTCATGTATAAATGTACTGGTTTATATGTGGATTCTATGGCTGATGTAATCATAGTATTTCTGTTATTATGTTTCGGGTTATGAGCATGTATTTTGACAATGACGATGTATGTCTCTCCTCATTTTTATTTTTGTAAGTGAATAAATAATGTATCTATGACCTATTAGATGATAATGCAGCAAATTATATAAGGGAACAATGCTTCATAGCAATTCTCAGATAAGTATGAGACCCCTATGCTTAAATTTGTTGTTTACACCTGTATAGTACATATTTGTGATATGTTTGACGAAATTCCTGTCATGGTTAGTAGGGGTTTGGTTAAGGACTTGTTCAAGCATTTTCATTTGCATCATTGTTTCCTTGTTATCTTTCTGTTCTGAAGGTGTCATTCAATTTTGGGCAATGACCTGGGATCTGGGCCTGAAAAAGTGGCTCAAATCCTGAGGACATTGGCACAACACTGAGAAAAATAGTCCTTGAACACTAGCATGCCTTGTCATGAGAGCATCCAGAGCCTCATGGATGTGGTCAGGCCCATATAATGGGAGCGTCCACAGGTCAAGTGGTCTAAAACCTTAGTGGGACCTAGGGGATGGTTATCATAAAGGTTGGGATGGTTCTTAGGGTCTTTTTGATGATGTGGAAGGTCTGTACGATGTGTTTATGTTGATTCCATTTCCTTAATGTCACCTAGGAGATTGAATCCAATCATAGTAGCCTCTCATCACATGTTTACCTCAGTTGGACGGTTGCTTGGGTAGATGTGGGAGGAGGGTGTTACAATTCTAGGGGCACAAGGAAGTGCAACTTCTACTGGATCAAGCTGGCCTACTGGAAAGGCCATTGAGGAAAGGAATAAGAAGGTGGGAGAGGAGATGCATTAGCAAATGAAATCTCAATCAGTTCCATCTTATAATCGACTGTTGGTTGTTATGGATCTAGAAAGAAATCATATGAAGATTTCACTTCAACATCCATTAGCATAGTCTCTGCCTTCAGGTTCCTAGTTTAAAGCCTTGGATGTTTCATTGGACCTGACAAGTGTTCCCCTGCCAGAAAAGATAAACTTCCACAAGAAGGTTGGAGATATGTTGTATAGTGAGCTCAACATAAATGCCATGACCATCAACAAGGCCGAGAAACTGCTAAAGAAGGCCACAACTAGGTTGAAGCAAGAGAAAGACAACTCAAGGGATATCCACATGCAAAATGAGAGCTTCAAGGAGCTAGTCGTGAAGTTAGGAGTGAATCCCAAAGATAACCCCACTTTTGAAGCTCTCCTCCAAAGCTCCCAAGTAGAAATATAGGAGTTGAGGCATAAGCTGAAGATGCCAGGTAGTGAGCATGTCCAATCGAAGGAGATTGCACAGGTAGAAGAAGAGAAGGAGATATTGGCCAAAGAGCTCATAGACAAGAACAATGAAATAGTGGCCTTGAGGCAATAGGAAGCATAGGTACAAAAGAGGATAGCTTCACATATATGTGTAGTAATAGTGCTTGAAGACCCTCAGAAGCCAACATAAAAACTCACCAAGATCCTCACTGAGCTCTAAATTTCAAAGGGGGGAGATTAAAAGGGTGCAAAATGATCTAGATGTTGCCCCAGAAAAGATTGACACAGAAAGAGAAGCAACTGGAGACTATTAGGACAAATGCAAAAATCATTGACAAGAATCTACATGCAGCATACCAAGAGATCACTGAGCTCAAGGAAAAGATGAAAGGACACATGTCCCTGATGCAAGACAAACAATTAGTCTGGGATGAGATCATTGAAGAGATGAAGAACCACTGGGAATAAATCACCTTAATGGATGAGTAGACGGTCGTTATCAAGGATTATGAAGGCTTTATCTTGTCAGCTAAAGAAGAGGGAGAAAAGAACTCCCATATTGCCAAATGATTCATTCAGTTTGTGAATGAGAGGCCACTCAGTGTAATTTCCTAGCTTAAAATGAACCTAGGTACAAACCACCTTAAAATGAACCTAGGTAGTTGGAGGTATATTGTTTAGAAGTCCATATTTGAACCTCTATTTTTATAAATATTGTTTAAAATGCTTCTTCTGTTTTTGTGTTAGTGCCTCGAAAAAACTTTGAAATACTTAAAATTTGCAGATCATATTGCTATTTAAAATAAAATTGATGGAAAAATATATTTAGAGAAGAGAAAAAGCAAAAAAAAAAACAAAAAAACATCTAATAGTAAAACTAAACTAAAAAACCAAACTTAAAAACCAAAAGATAGAAGCAGAGTTCAAAATTTTCACATTTATTCAGCTTCGGTCTTTTTCCACATGTTAACCAACTCTATTCTCTTTCTTTTTTAAATTGTGGTGAATCAATAATACCTAATTAATTTTATTAGTTAGTGCCTATTATGTTTCCCATCCATTTTAATTCCTCACATTTAGGATGATAGTGATTGTGCTTAATTTGGATGTGGATTTATACGATTCTTATCATGATAGAAGTGTGTTTGTTCTAAAAGGAAGGGTGATAACTTGATGTTAAGGTGGATATATTTAATTTCTTTCATAATTGATGTAATGAGTTTTTTAATTAGGAAGTGATGTTGGAGATCAAAGAAGGTGTATGGATGGTTGAGTTTTCTGTGTTTTTAAAATATGTAGAATATTTCTTTATAAAATTATATATTTATCATTTTATTAAAACATAAATAAATAAATAATATATAATATATATATATATATATATATATATATATTTAAAGTGATTTAATTATTTTAATTATTTACTAAGTTAAATTTATATAACTTTGATTTATTTTTAAGGTATATTTTGATTTTGATTAGTCATTTAATGTATATTCATTACGCTCAAACCTATGTAACAATAAGGTGGCTTACCTCATTACCAACACATATTATTTTGGATTTTTTTTTCTTGATAAGATTTTAATTTATATGTTTTGAATATATAATCATATAATTCCCAACCCAAGGAGTGTTGGAGAGAAAATCTTGCAATGTTATGTTTAACATGATGACAAAATCTCGAGAAATTGTATGTGCATTGAAAACCATGAAACAATCCATATTCTCCCTTCTCCATATGACCTATGTCATAGAATCCATTATCATAAACATCATAAAATGAGGTCTCACTTCTTAATTTGGACGTTAAATTCTAAAGTCCATGTTCACAATTACCTTATTCAAGCAATTTCTTAAGGTTTACCTTTGTGAACTATGTCGTATTGGCATGTACCTAAATGTAATGCACATGTAATGATAGAGACCTTGGCCTTCATGAGCACAAAGAAGAGATGAACAATCGCTGTTTATTTAGTGAAATATATTGGTAATATTTTTCACTCAATTCATGTGGAAGGTTGTGAACCCATAAATCATAATTCTTATTATATATTCTTTTGTCACACATGAATGGGGGCAATTAATTAATGGTGTCTAGATTTATGACTAGTGAGTTCCTCAACATCTTAATGGAAAAAATACTGTATGTAACTAAAAAAAGTGGTAAGTAATAGGAAACAAAGAATTTATTTGTTATAATGGTCCTAATTAAAAGGATATTGTCAATACATAACAATTGATCAAAACAATGTAAATAAAAACAAAGTGCATAGGAAATATAACTTAAAGAAATTGTCAGGCTAGGAGGCAAATCCTCAAAATGAATTTCATTTCTTCATTAAGGTTTCTCATGGTTATATACAAGCAGGAAGAGACTCTTGGGCTTGACTTCCTAGTGTCTCTTCATTTTCTTATTCTCCATTATTTATTATTTACATTATTTACAAATGTTCACCCAATCCCAATGATTAGGTGTCAACATTCCCCCCCTTAATCTGAAGGGATGTTGGTGAGTCCAAGCGTCGCTCTGAATCTTTCAAACTTTCCTCTTCCAAGCGCTTTGGTGAAGATGTCTGAAATCTGCTCATTAGTGGAACAATGGCGTAGATGGATTGTCTTGTCCTCAACATGATGTCAAATCAGATGGTATTTTGTATTGGTGTGCTTCGTTCAATCATGGAACTTTGGGTTCTTGGCCAAATTTATTGTATAGGTGTTGTCAATCATGAGTGGAGTTGAATGTACTTGTTTTACCTGCAAATCTTCCAGAATTTTCTTGAGCCACACAGTTTCTTTTGTTGCCTCAGCAGTTGCCACATATTCTGCCTGTATTGTGGAATCTGTTGGAACCGATTGTTTATGTGATCTCCAGGAGACAGCTCCTAATCCAAGACTCATAGCATAACCTGAAGTAGATACCCCTGTTTCTATGTCTCCATCAAAGTTTGAATCAGAGTATCCAATCAAGGTGAAGTCACCCACTTGTGTATACTTGAGTCCAAAGTCTTAGGTTCCCTTCAAGTACTTTAGAACTCTTTTTGTAGCAGACCAATGTCCCTCACAAGGATTTTGCATAAACTTGTGGAGGATTCCAACAACAAATGAAATATTTGGTCTGGTAGTAGTCAGGTACTTGAGACTTCCTACAAGTTTTCTATACCTTGTTTCATCCTCAAATTATTTTCCTTCAATGGATGTGAGATTTAAGTTATGTTCCATTGGAGTAGTCAAAGTATTGCACTCAGCCATGCCAAACCTATCTAACAAATCTCCAATGTACTTCTTTTGAGAGAGGAATATATACTTTAGATGTTGAGTTACTTGAATACTAAGATAGTAGTGAACATAGCCCAAGTCAATCGTTTAAAAACATTTCCTCAATTCCTTCTTTATGGATGCAATGTAGCTCTCATTATTCCCTGCCATCAAAAGATCATCTACATATACCACAATATATACAACAATTTTGCCAACTTTCTTGAAAAACAAAGTTGCATCATCAAGATCATAATGTTTGAAGTTGAGTTTCAGAAGATGCTTAGTTAACTTTTCATACCAAGCTCGCTGTGCTTGCTTGACGCCATACAAGGATTTCACAAGTTTGAATACTTTATGTTCATGTCCCTTCACAACAAATCCTTCTGGCTAGGACATAAAAACATTTTCTTTCAGATCTCCATACAAGAAAGCAATATTTACATCCATTTGATGGAATTTCCAATCGTTTTGAGTTGTTAAGGCAAAGAGTTTCTGGATGGTAGCCCATTTTGTTGTGGGGGGAAAGGTCTCCTCATAATCGACCCCTTCCTTTTGTGCAAAACATATTGCCACAAGCATGGCTTTGTGCTTGTCAAGTGAGGCATCATTTTTATACTTGTTCTTGTAGACCCACTTGCAACCAATTGGTTTGGTTCCCAATGGAGGATCAACCAGATTCCGAGTTCCATTCTTTATCAAGGCATCATACTTCTTTTTCATCGCTTCTTTCCATTCATCATGAGAAGTGGCTTCTTTGAAGGAAGTTGATTCAAAATCTATAGGCAATTTCAATTCACAATCATCAGAAGCATCCATATCAACATGTGAATCATAATCATCTACATCACCTCCATTTTGCCTGGTTGAATTTCTTGTTCCTGTCTTTCCAACCTCATCAGGGTGAACACTTTCAAGTGTCTTTGTTAGCCATGTTGGGGGACCTTTCTGAGATGGTCTAGGCTGCTCAATTGACTGAGTTGGGACTGAATCAAGATTGAGTCTCCCAATTCTGTCAATCACATCACTCAAAGTATCATCAGTAGTTGGAGCTTCATGTGGGGGAGAGTGTGATTTAGAAGAAGATTCCACATATTGATCCAATATAGGAATCCCCCCTTCAAGATGTGGAATCTAATTATCAAATTCTTGAAATATTTTTCATGTTCGAATCTATCCAAACGATCAAGTTGTCACTCAACAACATTGTTAGCTTTGGAAGGTTAAAGGAAGATTACATATCTAGATACAACAAACTTCTTATTAACTTAATCATAGAGACAATATGCTTTGGAGGTATTTGAATACCCCAAGAAGATACACTTACGACTCCTTGCACCAATTTTGTCTCTATGTACATTTGGTATCAAGGCATAACATGTGGAACCAAAGACCCTAAGATGCTTTACCAAAGGAATGTGGCCATACCACATTTCATAAGGAGTCTTGTAATTTCTAACAACATTAGATGGAAATCTATTCTTTACATATACAACACGTAGAACTACATCAGCCCAAAGCATCAATTTTACATTCTTGAAAAACATCATGGAACGTACCATATTTAAGATTGTCCTATTCATTCTTTCAGCTACTCCGTTCTGTTGGGGATTATAAGGAACAATTGTTTGATGTTTGATCCCATGCTGGCGAAGATAGTTTTCAAATTCATTTGAAGTATATTCTTTTCCATTATCAATACGAATAGAGCCAATATGAGATTGTGCATAATTTTCAATCCATGTATGGAAGTTCTTGAATGTTTGAAAAGCATCAGATTTGTTCTTCAGATAATAAACCCAACACATTCTGGTGTAGATATATTTATTTCCATTTGTAGAAGCAATGGGCAATGGACCGCTTAAATCTGAATGAATGAGTTCAAGTTTTCTATGTTCTCTGGAATGTGAATCATGAAAAGACTGTTTGTTATGCTTTCTTAGAATACAAGCATCACATTGCTTAAGTTTCCTAGGAATTGTAGGCAAACCAGCAACACCATTTTTCTTCAACAAGTGAAGGTTGTCATAGTTCAAGTGTCCAAATATAGCATGCCATAAAAGCCTTGATGGAAATGTACCTTCATCATAATGAGAACTATATGAGAAATTTTAAGCACAAGTAGAGGTACCTTGCAGCTTTAGAATTCCTTCTTCTTCTATCCCCATCATGACAAGTGAGTGATCTGATGCTTTTCTCACGTCAACCTTGCCATCAAACATATGAATGGAGTGTCCTTGCTGGCAAATGTGGACCAAGGAAAACAAGTTTATCCTCAGCTTCGGGAGATATAAAACATCATGCAGAAGAAAGTCTGGAAGACAAGGCAATTTGAGCCTGATTGTGCCAAGCCTCAAGTGATGGCTTGAGTTTTGATTTATCTACAAAGTATTCTGCTCCATCAACATTGTCAGTAAATTCTTCAAAAAAATCTCTTCTAAAAGCCATGTGGCAAGTTTCTCCTGAATCAAGCAACCAATCATTTTTCCAAGAAGCAAGTTGTGTTAAACAAGTCTCCAGTTACTCCAATATTACAATGTGCCACAACATAGTGAGTGGATTTAGTTGCTTTACCTTTCTCTTTCTCATTGGTTTTACCTTTGGCTTGATTTCTTTCTTGCTCAATTTTTTCCCAAGGCAACTTGCATGTGGATGCATCATGTGATCCATCTCTATTTCAACGTATGCAATGAAGATCATATTTTTCTCCTTGAGAGTGTATGCCCCCCTTGTCTCTGAAATTTCTTCTTCCTCTTCCTCTTCGACCACCTCTTCCTCACACTTACGATTGGGACTAGCCTACCCATTCTGACCTACCTTATATGACTGGAAACAGATAAGCATACGATTGCGAAGGTAATGGATGCAAAGGGGATCAAATATTAGGCCAGACATATCATTAGCACCAGGGACCTCCTATTTACACCTAGGACCGGTCGATGGAACATATCATGGTACTTCGGACTAATCACTGTGATTAACAAATAGATCCATCCAGTTATAGCTCCGATCCTCTATTATTAGTTGGAACTATTGGCTCGGAATACATGGGCTTAGCCAAAGGAATAAGCAACTAAAGGTGTACAAACCACTAATCCCCCTTTACATCTAGAAAACCCAAAGATCAGACTCACTCCAATTTATGATATTTCAATAATCGTAGCTGTGTCAAGATAGTGGAGTCAATTGGGGAGGGAACCGTAGGGATGGAGGTTGGGATGAGAGATAAGTGAATCTATGCCACCCCTACGAAGGATGATCAAGTGATTGACAAATATGAGAGTCAATGTGTTTTCCTACCACATGATTGAAGGGATGATGTCCTCGAGGATGCGCAAGCAGGCTCGAACTGATAAGGAGAGGACAATTTTTCTCAAAATCAAACTTGAACTGGTGCACTTTCCTAATCTATTTTCCTCTCCAATCGAAGGCTATCTTGAGCATGATCCTTTCCTCTATGTGCAAGACACACAACTTATTCAGAAGACTGAGGAGATGTATTTTTCCCAAAAGCCTTCCCTCTCTCAGCAAATGTTTTCTAAGGGAGTCAAAGGTAATCTCTTTGAGGTTTCCATTTGCTTGCAATGACTCAAGGTAATTTGAATAAGTGGGATAGAGTGCCTTGACAAAAGCTATCATATGAATGTCTAGTTCAACATTAGTGACTTTGATATCATGCATAAGAGATCTTCGTTCTAATGCTAAAGCAAGAGGATCATCATTTTTCAATTCCAGTATGAATAATTTAATCATTAATTGGACAACTTCAAGTTCAGAGTGTGAGTCATAGACTTCCTTCAACTTCTGTAAAGTTTCAAAAGCATTTGAAAATGGTGTAATATGGCAACTCACCTCTTCACTTACAACTGTTGCAATCAAGGCATAAGCCCTATTGTTCTTGTTTTCCCAAATGGCGAATTCCTTGTATGAGATAGGCTTTGCAAGTTCATTATCTCCTTCTCCTACACAAACTCCTTTCCACAGCTCATTGAAAATGAAAGTGTGTTTTATCTTTCGCGACCATTCTAGATAGTTCTCTTTCCCAGAGAGAACTACTCCAACTATAGAGATCAATGAATTTTGCACTTATTTTGTAAAAAAATTACGTTGTAATAGCAATGTTGTGAAAATATAATTATGTGTTGTGAAAATATAATTATGATATGTATATACAGGACAACGTGGAGGTGTCCAGGAGGTGATATAATTGTTGGGTGATCACAGACTAATGCCAATCATAATACACACAATGTAATGCAACATAATTCATTCAATGGGCCCACGAAGGGCAGTTTCAAATGGGCGTTGGTATGACGCAGTATTATATTGAATCACAATGGGTATTCAACGTAATGGCAACCGATGGTATGGTGGATTCATTGGCACAATGGGAGAAGGCAACTGGTGGAGCGATGTGATACCACACCATAATACCGCAAGATGGGGAGTTACGCTGGGAGGGAGTCGAATATGTAGTGGATAGGTCAAGGAAGTGATATAGTACAGAGGGCAGAGGTATTACTGTGGGGAGGTCAACGAAAACAATATTTTTTTTAAATTGCAGGATGTAGCAACCAAAGGAGAGGTGTACACGCCAACACAGTCACTATAAACATGAGATAATGCATATGATAGTGGATAGGTCAAGGAAGTAATATAGTACAGAGGGCAGAGGTATTACTGTGGGGAGGTCAACGAAAACAATATTTTTTTTAAATTGCAGGACGTAGCAACCAAAGGAGAGGTGTACACGCCAACACAGTCACTATAAACATGAGATAATGCATATGATACTTGGTAATGCACAGAAGTCTTCAACGAACATGGTTAGCAAACATACCACCGACAATTAGCTTAACACTTCCAGGGCACAATCATGATTTCAATTCAACGTTTTGACCAACTTTGCGGGATTTTCCACCAATTTTTAGAATTCAATGAAAATATTGCATAGTCTTCACGTCTTCACATAGAATGCAACACCCTATGCACCATACCAACGCACAATATATAACATGCAATTTTTCAATGTAGAGATATGCACCATAGTTCGTGGTTGTAGCACTTCAACTCTGTTTTCTCACCGCTCTAGGAAATTCACACTACAACTTGACTCCTGTAGCATCTCGACTGCCACTGTGACCGGTTTTCCTATAGTAGTCTCGACGATAGCCCATTCAATGCACAACCAGCAAAAAATAAACCATTCAACATTCAATCAATACACCTCCTTTATCTAGTAGTCAAGGCACCAAGCGCACAGGAACAGAGGATGGGAATGATTAGCAGATATGACGGACTCAATAGGCATAAGGCCAAAACCATTCATGGCAGATTGCATAAATGGAGAAGGTTGCATAAATGGTAGGAGGGAGTTACAAATAAAATCTATTTTTGGGAGCTGGCTTTGATACCATGTTAGACCAAATAGACATAAAGGCAAATCATTCATGGCAGATTGCATAAATGGAGAAGGTTGCATAAATGGTAGGAGGGAGTTACAAATAAAATCTATTTTTGGGCGCTGGCTTTGATACCATGTCAGACAAGGTAACTCCTCAAAATGAATTACATTTCTTTATTAAGGTTGCTCACGATTATATACAAGTAAAGAGAGACTCTTGGGTTTCATTCCCTAGTGTCTCTTCATTTTCTTATTCTCTATTATTTACTTTTTACATTATTTACAAATGTTCATCCAATCCCAATGATTAGACGTCAACAGAATTGGCCCTTCCAAACAATGCAAATAAAAATAAAATGCTTAAACAATATAACACAATAATTTAAAAAGCAAATAAAAATAAAATGCTTAAACAATATAACACAATAGTTTAAAAAACAAATTCATTGATTAAGAAGTAGTATGAGACTACATACAATAAAGATAAAGACAAAAATAAAATGATTAAACAATACAACACAACATCTCAAAGGCTAAATTCATTTATTACAAAGATCTTTGACAAAACAATGGAACTAAAGAGAAAAAATACAAAGTATGAAAGGGGAAGATGAAGAAGGATACAATATAGGTGGGTTTATATATATATATATATAGCCATTATAGAATAATACATGTAGAGCCACTTTAACTTCTACATAGTATATTGTGATATATAACTAATGTCACATGGTGTAATATAAAGATTTTGTGATCTTAAAGGAATGAAAATTTTAAACTATTTCAAAAATACATTTATGTACAAGGATGGTTTATTATTAAAAGCTAAATTAGGAAAATAATTAATAAGCAATTTATTATAAAGAAAAAAAGACTATAAATAATAATAAAACTTAATTTATAATTACTTTAATTTTTAATTTTCAAGATGAAAAAATGCGATTAAAAAAAATGAATGAAAGTCTAAGATAATGAAAATAAATATATTTAAAAATGGGACATTTATATGATAATACATCCTTCCCAAGATGTCTCGTGAATACATGCAAGTCAAATAAACTTGTAAAAACTGGATGCATAGTGAGACCATATATAATTACTAACTATAAATTCTAGAGTTATAAAATCATGTTAAAGATACAAATTCATGCTGAGTTAAAAACCATTTATCTCATTGAATGCATTAAAAGTTATTTTCCTAAATTTAATCAATATTATTAATTTGGAATTTTGGAACTTTGATTAACACTATTAATGTGAAACTTCAAAAAGGGTTTACCAATGCTTATTATTCCTTTCGTTAATAACTATTAATCTTGTTAAAGAAAATGCAAAAATATAATGTACTGTTAACTTGAATATTCATAGCATAAATAATGATAATACTAAAGTTTCATGTTTATTATTTCTTGTTAAAGAAAATACTAAAATATAATGATAATACTAAAATTTCATGTTTATTATTTCTTGTTAAAAAAAATACAAAAATATGATATAATTTTAACTTGAATATTCACACTGTAAATAATGATAATACTAAAATTTCTCATTGCAATGAATTTATTGAAGTATATAACATAGAGTAGATGGGCATAAAGAATGGAGAGAAAGTAATTTATCCATACACTATCTTGGATAGTGTGTTAAAGACTTTTGAATAAATAATAAATGTAATATAGTAATATACGTAAATTTAATAATTTATGTTTTGAATATTTTAACCCTGAGGTGAATGAGTATGGAGTATTTTTGAAATGATTTATATGTTTGAATATTTTAACCCTGAGGTGAATGAGTATGGAGTATTTTTGAAATGATTTTATGTTTTGAATATTTTAACCCTGAGGTGAATGAGTATGGAGTATTTTTGAAATGATTTATATGTTTGAATATTTTAACCCTGAGGTGAATGAGTATGGAGTATTTTTGAAATGATTTATATATTTGAATATTTTAACCCTGAGGTGAATGAGTATGGAGTATTTTTGAAATGATTTATATGTTCTCCTTCCTATTGAAATTTTGAAATTTTATAGAAATTTTATAATAAACCAGTGATATGACATATTTTAGACTTATTATAAATTTTAGTAATTATAACATGTAATCTATTGTAATAAAATATATTCCCTAATTTTATTTGTCTATTGTATTTATCAATATATTTTTATATTCCTTACTTAAAAAACAATGATTTATAATAGATATCAACCTTGTATTCTCATTTATGCTGTTCCCTTCCCCACTTTGGAGGTATGCTAGCTTAAACATATGGTCGGTATAGTGCAAAACCCAGCAATATTCTTATACCTTTTCCCTTTGGGGATCAGATCTCAATTTTCAAAGCAAAAGCAGCTCTTTTTATGCAGAACAGGATCTGTTTTATTTTAACAACATACCATCTTCAGTTACATGAAGACATTTAACAAACAATTAGGAAACTACGATCGGTAATAAATACCAAATTAAACCTATGGAATAGTTATCAGATGGTTCAGAACGCATAAGTGCAGCAAAATAGGGCCAACAAAATATAAGGTTCTTTGCCTGGACAGTGAAAAGTTCTATATAGTAGGGTTCCAGAAAGGGGAAGAAGGAAGCAAGCTGAATGAAGCTTAGCCAGTGTAACGCCTGCATCGAGTGATGGCAGTGCAGCTCCTGCGGTAAGGTCTGACAGGCCCTGTTGCGCCGTAACAATTCCGAGTGTAATAAGACCTCCCAGACCGCGGCCGACATGGAACTCGATTAGCCGCCAATGCTCCATAGCTGATGTAGTAACGGATCCTCCTCAGAAGTCTCCCGTGCGCCTCGGAGTCCATTGCAAACTCCTCCTCGTCATCATTGCACTCGCCCAGAGTTGCGTCGCAGATCTGGCCCGCAGGGGATTCGAACCCCTGCGGCTCGTAAGATGCAACATCCCCCAACCAGTTAGAGGCAAGTGGAAGCTCCTGGGAATTCACGGCTGTATGCAGAGAACCGGCCATTAAAAGCACAGAGACCAGCAGTGGTGTCACACGTTGCATTGTTCCAGAAATTTCGACTGTTAAATCAAGATCAAGAACAAGAAACAAGAAATTTTCTACCGTGAAATCAAGATCGAGAACAAGAAACCGGCCTGTTTCTTTGCCCTTTTAAAGACAGCGGAGACGTGTCACGCGCACAAACTGTCCCCATGGCCGCGTGAGACAGATGGAGGGTGAGTATCAAAGTACCGCGGGAACAAACACTGTAACAGCTAATTCATCGCCGATACTCATGACTTGGCGCGCGTTATAAACCCTTGTCACTTCAAAATCTCCAAATACAGCTCAGTGGGGTTTCTTTGGTTGTCTCCAAGAAGACGAGGGCCCATCCTCAGCCCGCAAGTCACCGAAATTCGGCTTCATAATTCTCTGTATAGTTCTTTGTATAGTTGGCTCGCATGTGGCTTGCGAATTATTGTCGAATTCAGACATTGAATTTTGGAAAAGAGACGTGAATGTGCCCGCTTAGGGCTTCGAAAATTCTAGAAAAGTAACGACAGAAGAGAATATGAACAGTTCAATAATGTATACATCGAACATTACACCAATATCATGTCAACCATGTGAAGCCCAACGCGTCTTTGTAGATATTATTAACTCATATATTGAGTCGACTCTGAGTAGTGGGGAGGGTTGGGTGGTTTTCTGGATTCAGAGACTGACTCGTGTGGAGTGTTTTATAGTTTTGGATTTAGAAGCTGATTCCAATGAGTATCAGAAACTTTTATTCCTGTCGTGGTCAATGAGTGTTTTTGTAGTTTTAGATTTAGACACTGATTCTAATGAGTATCAGAAGGTGCTTGTTGTCATCAATTCTCCCGCTAAATTTTTTTTAAGGTAAACTCTTATGCCTGCCATCATTAATGTGTCAGCTCAGTTTTTTTAAGGTAAACTTTTATAGTATTTTGGCAGTTATTATTTTGGACTAATAAGTTTAATGTGGGTTAGTACAGTGATGTGTGGTTTGATGGTAAGTCACATGGGCGAAGCCGGGGAGACCGAAGTTAGGGGTGGATTCCCCTTTCCCGTGTTAAGCAATTTTATGATGTTTTGTAGTGTTGCCAACAAGTTGTAGGGAAACTGGAGAATTACATTTTTCTTTATTGTAGTTTTCAATTTTCTTGTATTTAAGTAGGACAATGTCATCTTGCTAATTTTTGGTCCATTGTTGTATTTTTAGATCTTTTTAGTGTCAATTATGATCTCCCAAGTCACTCTTTTGGATATATGAAAAACTTTTCATATAACATCTTTTGCTATTAATAAAAATCTATGTCCCAAATTTACCAAAAAAAATTCACACATTCCATGCCCAATCATACAATTGCCTTACCAAAATTTAGAATCATGTTGGTACATCTATAGACATTCCTAACCCCTCTTTGTTAATTCAATCCAACTTTAATAGAAATAAAAGTAAAAGCACTTAGGCAATACCTTAAAGTGGACTTGGTTTCCACAAATTGCCTTCAACCCAAAAAAATCACAAAGAAATCAACATATTTTAAATAAAATAAATAATTGTATAAAAAAAATAATTGTTTAATTTAATGAGGATGTTTTTTTAATTATGATTTAAAATTTTAAAAAATTAAAATTTCAAATATAAAAAAACCGATTCCAATATATTAAAACTGTTATATAAAATTAATAATTTTTTTTTCATTAAATTTTCAAAAAAAATCAACCAAATAAATATATTATCAGTCAAACAAACAAATAAATACAGTATCTCTGGAAAAAAAATACACATCATTAAATTACAAATTATAAAAAAAAATATTTTAAAAAAGCATAAACGCAAAAAAATACACTTCACTAAAATAATCAAATTATAATAAAAAATAAAAACAAAAAATACACGTCATTAAATACAAATTATAATAAAATATTTAAAAAATATAAACACAAAATATACACTTCACTAAATTACAAATTATAATAGAAATATTTAAAAAAATTGCAATGTATCTCTTCTCCGCCCTAAGCCAAGACACATTCGACTACCCCATTATTTGTAAACCTTACCCTAAGTTCCATTTGATTTGCCCATAATGTCGAACCAACATAACACACTTGCAGATTTTATCATGGTTGTGGTCGAGCAGTCCCCATGCCAGAGTACCTTTAAAAAGTTGAAGCTGAGTAAAAGACTATATTGCATGAGTTATTTAGATTTTTTTGTACCAATTGCAATTAAATTAATGGGTATATTTTCAAAACTTTAAAATTATATTTTATTAAAATTTGTTAAATGCGGTTATTTTAAGTGAATGGGTAGAATGGTTATTATCTTTTTATTTAAATTTAATTTTTTATGAGTGATATGATGACGATAAGAGATGATGATTTCTCTTAAAATAATTAATTTATTAAAAATCTATATAAGTTATTGATTTGATCATAACAAATATAAGGTGAATTATTTACAATTCAAAAAATAGTTGTAAGAAGAGCTTCGGCGTAGATCACATGAAATAGTCTTTTGTCGACGCTTTTCGAACCAACTAGTGTGGTTCATCGTCAGGAATGTTGCTCAATTTTGACATTCAAGCACATAATTGTGGATGGCTAGCTTATAAATGTCAATCACTTGGATGGAAAATACAACATTATGGGTTTAATCATAAAAGAGCAAGATGCATTGTACAATGGAATAGGGTAACTTTCAATCTCTCATATCAAAGCGATAAATAATTCAACTAGCTTGATAATTGTGCATTATGTTAAATCCCTTAAAAAGGTGATATATTACATAGCACAATAGTTGATTTCTCATGCATAATAAAAGCATTAGGCATGTGGCATGTACCACTAATAAGCATTTCCAACCATTCATTTGTTAACAAAAACAAAAAAAAACCCATGCATGTATGTTTGTTCATCATGGCCTTCATCCATTGTTAATAAAAAACACTACATGTATGTTAGCTTAGCACGTACAATTTATGGGGCCAATTTCCTTTTAAGTTAGACTTATTTCCAGGGCTTTTGGGCTTCATGATACAATATGTTTACATCAAGGATTCAACCCAAGAAAGCCAATGGCTCTCTATGCAACTCCATAGGTTATAAAGCGAATTTTTATATGAGATTTTAGAATAGTGGGTAGGGATTTTTTATTACTAGCTAATTAGCTTGGGGAATCCAATGTAGTCCATAGCTAGGCTCTTATTCTTATATTTTTGGCTTTCTCATATTATCTGCAATTAGTCTTAAAATCTTTATTTTTCTTACATAGAAAAAACTTATCAAGCTCATCTTGGCTGTGACTGATTTGAAATATTTTCTATGCAAACAACTTCCATTTGAGTTTGGTTTGACTCTACTTTGTTAAAAAAATCAATAACTAGAATAATTTTTTCTCCAAAATGGTATACACCCTACTCTATATGAATATGAACAAGATATCTATTAGTGCTTTCCCCTACATCCACATCTATGAGTGCTCTATTAGCTAAAGTCCTTAACAATAGGTAGGTAGCTCCAAAAGGCATCTCATTTGGAGGCAAGTAGTGGGTGAGTTTTAAGATGGTGATTTCCCCCATACAATTAGTAAGTCATTTTCTAGAATTAAAGCATTATGCTTTTTCTATCTCTCCTGGGAGCTTAATGACATGGAACATGTTACTACACTAAAGCACAAGAATACAACAACTTAAAGGCATGAAACTAGAGTGGAAGAGATTCAAGACACAAAACATGTTACTAGAGAAACTAGAAACATCTACATGAGTTTTTGTTTTGGTAACATATCCCACATTTTTGTTTGGATTATGTTTAACATAACATAGATGCCATGGGGTAAGGGAAAGTTTAGATAAATAAAATTTAGAATAATACAATTCAATAAGTTATGCTTTGTAAGTGGAAAGAATGGATTGAGCTCAGAAAATCTTATGAAATGTCTTTATTGTGTGAAGTAGAAATGGCTTTCCTAATCTTCTCAATAGTAAGAGACACTACAAATTTGCAAATAAGAGTGGCATATTATATTCTTTCATGGACAATTATAGCCTACAATTTTTTATAGTCTTGCAAACTATGAATAAATGCAACAATAGCATTACATATATCACAATTAGAAAATGAATATCAAAGTTATTTATCAATTTTCATTAATATAATGAAAAAATTGGAATGAAAAAATTACAATTACTATACATGTCATACCCATAGATTTTGTAAGTTAAATCCTAAATTGTAAAGAAAATGGGTTTTGTTTTGTTTCCTAGTTAGCTACATTAGATTTACCTCGAGAATTAATGCAAAAAAATGAATTCTTTAAAAGATATCAATGATAGCTTGGAAATGAAACAATGGGGAAAATAGAAAGGAACAATTACTTTGGGATATGGGTTAATTGCTTAAATTTTGAGCAAACGAATCTCATAAGATTTGCATCAATAAGAACATGTTGAATGACTCTTTAGAGGATTAGCTCTTTGAGGGAAGTAATATAGTCTTCCTGAATTGCCCCATTAGTTTCAAAATAGTATTAGGAACTACTCAATCCCTACATGTTGTCAAACCTTCGTTCTTGGTATGTATAGATAGAAAGTCTACCAAGCCATTTGTGAGAAGGTTGCTTAGCGAGTTGTCTTTAGTGCGACTTTTTGGAAGCTTTTCCAATGGATTTTTCTGGTCTAATTTCTCTAAAGTCTGGCAGGAATTCATTGAAATCAGAAGTTTGATGGCTAACCCCTACACAATAGAAGTGCCCTAGGGGTTTTTCAGGGTGTTGAATCCATATATACACTCAAAAAACTAGTTTAAATAACGCAAATCAAGATTTCACCACAAAATTAAACACCAGATTCTGATACCGAAAACTCTAAAAGGTCACACTAAAGATAACTTCGCTGCTTAGTAGTGGCCTAAAAATTCACATACCCACGACATTGTTATGCATATCTTATTCACAACCTTTCTCTCTTTCTCAATTATCTTTCTTACCTCTATAGCTTTAAAGCTCTAGTCTCACTAGTAGCAGAAATCCTTGTGTGGGGATAGTCGTGGGAGGCAATGAAGAGATGGAAAGGTAGTGCATAATGAAAAGAGGCAGCATGGTGCATAGTGGAAGTGATAATGAAATTTACAGCATAAGCATTTTGATCGAGTATATCATTACCAAAGCCATCCTCATTGACTATAGCATTGTGAAAGCTAGATTGATTGTAATGTTAGAGCTTACCAAAATGGGCACTCATAAATCTGTTTTCTCTTTTTAAATTCATTTTTTATATTGAAAATTATGAAAAATAAATCATATACATTAGAGAAATAACATTAATATCACATATCTTTAAAGCAATATAAAATTTGACTCGCAAAAGTTTTATATATATATATATATAATAATATATATATATATTATATTATATATATATAATATATATATATATATATATATATATATATTTCAAAAGAAAATTAAACATAATAAAGATTTGGAATAAATTACTATGAAAAAGAAAATTAACCATATCATGTAGTACCTGCTTCCACTTATTGTAGTCCCAAATATTTTTGTTGGTGTGCTAAGTATTGTAGTCCCTTCTTCCTCTTATTGTTCCATAAGAATTTACGGAATTGTAGCAATGCGTTCTTCTAGGTTTCATCTTGTTGCTTGTGTTACAACAAGGTTTTTAGCTCCCATCTTTTCCTCCAATTCTAGTCCCTCATATCCTTGTTCTTCCCATGTTGGTTCTTGCGCAAGATCAAGGGTTTCTTTCTCCATTACCCCTATTGGTACTTATGTGACAAGGGTTTTTTCTTCTTGTGTTGTGACATGTTCCTTTTCTTTTTCCACCCATGTTTGTTCATGTGTGGTAGTAGGAGTTTCTTCATATCCATCCTAATCTAGAAACTAGGAGCAACTCTTCCTTTTTGGCATACCTTGCTCTCTTTCTCTTGGGTCCTACCACATATGTGGGCCTCTTTGTAATAGGCCTCATCCTCTTCGTAGGATACCTCCTCCCACTAATTTCCACATTATTGTTTTGGTTGGTTTCTTCTTGATGTGGAGTTGAAATAGGACCTATTTCTACCACAAGAGTTACAATAGGGTCCTCTTCATCTATAACAGTTATAGAAAGGTATTCCTCAGTTACAAATTTAGGATTTGCAACAGTTTCGGCCTCTAGAGTTGCAACAGGGGTTTCTTTAGTTGGATTTGCAACAATTGTAGCTTTAAGCAGAGTTGCAACAACTACTTCTTTAACTAATTCCTCACTACATCACTGATGCAGGGTTACGCCCACTTACACCCACAGTATGCATATAAATGTATAAATACATTGTCCCGGGAATTTAACTCACAAAGGAGTCAAACCTTCAACCATCAAATGGTTAAGACCTCTTTATCTGTTCCTTTATATCGGAACTCAATCACCCCGCCTAAACCTCCTATCGGAACTTTATCAACCCTCGAGCCTTCTTATAAGACTTTGATTAAAGCCTTTCATTAATCCTTCCTATCGGGACATTTAAACCTTCATAACCTTCATTATCCCTTTAATGCTTGCATATATGTAACCTTCCCCTTTAATGCATTGGTTACATATGTTTTATCGCATGAAATACTCTTTCAGTATTCTTTTCCTTTATACACCTTTACAAAGGAAAACACACATAAACACACCTTTTTCCCTCTCAGTACGACTTTTGCACATTTCCCGAGGTTACCTCTATCGCAATCGTTATCGGCTCTTCCGCGGGTCATATATACATGTATGCCTCACCACCTCTCTGACTCCGATATGCGACTATCGGAACAGTTAACATATGTTCTATCCTTAAAAGGCTCAGCACAACACTTTCATGAATACAAAGGAAAACCCCACCCAAACCCTTTGTTCGAACCTCAAATATTATACACTCGTTGTTATAACTCCGTCGGTCCGCACCTTTAGTCGCTCCACCGTGCTGTTTCTCTAAACTCCAATAAGCCCTATCTCCGATCACCGAAGCCTCTGATCAAATCTTGACAGTCCGTTGTATCCTTCAATCCAATGGTTGACATTACTCCCTACCATTTAAACTTGCGCACCTATTCTCCACTGTCCATCTGCACCCAACTGATCCAACGACTGTCTTTGATATCAATTAGATAATAAATGCAAGGATTAACCACCCAATAAAGTGGTTTCTTCTCTCCTCTGCTTCCATGCGTCATTTGATGATTGGAATTGACCCTCATCCTTCAATATCGCTTACGGTTTTGAAGCTGCCTGAAATCCACTTTCACTATTACAAAACTACCTTCCTTCATTTAAAGTTCACCGATGTGATATTTCAACATTACCTCATGCGAAATGACCTGGACCGTTGATCTTCCAAATCCAACAACTGCTGCACACTAACACTTTACTCCTTCGCTCCTCCTTTTTACTTGGTTTTTAAGCTAAGTCTTCAGTTCTTCTATGGTTTTTCTCTTCTTCAAAGTTTTCAGCCTTTCTGTTGTTTTACTGCGCGATTCCTCCTGAGCTTGGCTTTAATCCTTCTAATGGATTCAACGACCCATTATGGTCCTCCAAATCGCTCTTCTCTTACGTATTTCTTCAGAACTCCGCCTTCTGCTTCCGCTGCTCACCTACCTCTGAGCTTTACTCTTCTCCGAAATCTCACTTCGCTATTTCACCCCAGAGCTTCCCTTTGTTCTTCAATTGGATTCAAGGATCCATTAATGATTCCTCTGAATCATTCTGTTCCTCTGTGTCCTTCAGAATTCTGTCTGCAACCTGTTACAGAGCCTACGAATTCACAAGTAGTTCATTCATGAAATACTCTTCAACACACTGACACAGTCAGGATTAAAATATATATATATATATATATATATATATATATATATATATATATATATATATAACAGTCAATTACATATCCGAGACTTTGTGTCTTGCATAAGCCTATTCTTCAATATTGTGGCCCCCTCACTTCTTCCTCTTTCTCTTTGCTTCAAGTTGTTGTTGTTGTCCACTAATTCTTTAAACTGCTACTGGTTACTTTCACTTTGTAGCTGTTGGTTTACTTTTTCTTCTTCTTTTTCTCTTGTTCCAACTTTTGCTTTGCTTACTATGCTTACTGTCGCCCTATCATCCTTACCCTCTTTCATGATTACCTCTTCCTGTATTGAATCATGACTGTCTAGCACTCCCTCCAGCAATTTAACATCTTTGTTCCATGGATTGAATTCTTCCACAAATTATTCTCCTTTCATCTTTATTTGGATGTTCAGTTGTGCCAAATTTCCTTCAGTATCTGCAACAAAACCTGCACTCATAAAACACTTGTTAAAATTAAAAACATAAGGCTTTTGTGCCTTATCTTCCTTTGACAACAATTCAGTTTGCTACCTTGTTTCTTTCTCCTCTGTCAGCACATTAGTATGCTATTTTGAATTCTGAAAAGAACTCATGAGATTGTCAACTAGTCTCTCTTCCACATCATCTGCCCTAATGATGTCTTCCCTCTCTTGTCCATTATAATGAACTCCTTCTTTTGCAGTGTCAAATTGTTGAACTTTGATTACCATCTCCTTTTCCTTATGATTGTTATTCATGACAATATTTTTGTTTTCCTTTTTCAGCAATCTATCTTCAACATCTATCCTCTATTTTTCCAACTCCCTTCTTTGAAAGTCTAATTTTCTATATAACTCAATAATTTCAATTGGAGTAGAATTTGGAAATTTCACACAATTTTCCATACCTTCCTTTGTTATTGAGAATTCATCAGATGTCCTTTTTCCTTTTGCTAAGTATTTTTCATAGAATTCTTTCTTATTAACATCTTTTAGTAGATATCCTTCTTTTTTACTAACTGTCTAAGCAACTTCCATGGCTATTTCCACCGTGCCTATCATCATGGTGAATTGATGATCTTTTACTATGTTTTCAGCTAACATAGTCTCTTCTTCAAGTTTGCCTTCAGTCTCTTGTTGTTTATCTTCCCCAAGAGCTATCCTTGTCTCACCATCTACATTAACATTCTCCTGTATTTATTCTGCATCCACATACAAACTATCAGTCTTAAAAACATAAGGCTCTATGGTCCTACTTGATGTTTCAAACATCCTGTTTCCTTGTTGTTCTAAATCCTTCATATGATTCAGAAATTCTTCGATGGTATCCTCATCAATCTCCTCAAGCCCTTCACTTAGTTGCTTGTTATCTTTCCCCAAATGTATATGATATGTATCTATCTCATCTTCTTCCAGAACATAATTTAGATTTTGCTTGTCTTCTTTCTTCTTTATGAAATTATTAGCAATTTTTCCTTCTTTACATGTTTCACCTACAAACATACACAAATTGTCAGATTTAAAACCATGTGACCCTTTCGCCTCACTTGAATTTTCAGTCTTCAAGTCTTCATCTTCACTCTCTCCTAGAATTTCTCCCTGTTCTGATTCACAAATAGACTCTTCCATTTGTAACTCAACTTCCTTGAGTTTTCCCATCAGCCACTTTACTTGCTTTTGTTGTAGCCTTTTCTGCATCTCATGCCATTCCACTGGCTTCTTCCTCAAGACCCAACCGAGTCTTTGGCTTTGCTCAAGTATCCTCCTTAATGCATCGAGTTGTTCTTTTAACTTTGCAATCTCTTTTTCAATTTCCTCTTGACTCATCCTCTTGCCATCTGCTTTGGCATTCTTCTTCTCATATATTCTATTGGGGCTTCTCTCTGAACCTTTCCTATGACTATCAGTAGTCATCTTCTTCTCCTCTTTCTTCATGAGCTCCTCACTCATCTGCAACAAACCTCTGCAACAGTTAGTCCTCCTCGATGCAATCTTACCTCACTAAGCTCTCCTCACTCAGTATTTTGGTAAGCACGGGTCCTCTGTCTAGAACCTCCTCTTGAGTAACACCTTTGTTCATTCCAGGCTTCTACAATCTCTCACTCCCTCTTAGGAACACTTTAGCTATCCTCTCTGTCCAACCTCTTGTTGGATTCTTCATGTTCACTGCCACTTCTCCTTCAAAGTGTTTTCCTTACTCTGCCCTCAAGAACACATCTGGTTCTCCTCTCACAACGTCTCTTGCTGTCATTTGTGCATTAGTGTAAAAACACACATTCTCAATTTAAAACATAACATATTACCTCACTTTCAAGATCTCAGCACAATCTTGTTTCACCATTCCACCTGTACATTGAATGGATTTATTCTGTCTCTTGCATTTGCAAGTTTTGCTACACATCACCTTTGTGTGCCTTCTTTTGTCAGATTAGAATCTAATCCTTGCTTGCCTTCATAAACATTTTAACACATACTCTGTTCTCAATTCTTTCTCATAGAATTTCTTTGTTCTGTTTAACCCTAACGGATTTAATTTACAACCTGGCTCTGATACCAAATGATGCAGGGTTACCCCCACTTACACATACATTATGCATAAATACATTGTCCCGGGAATTTAACTCACAAAGGAGTCAAATATTCAATCGTCAAATGGTTAAGGCCTCTTTATCCATTCTTTTATATCGAAACTCAATCACCTCGCCTAAACCTCCTATCAGAACTTTATCAGCTCTCGAGCCTTCTTATAAGACTTTGATTAAAGCCTTTCATTAATCCTTCCTATCGGGACATTTAAACCTTCATAACCTTCATTATCCCTTTAATGCTTTCATATATGTAACCTTCTCCTTTAATTCATTAGTTACATTTGTTTTATTGCATGAAATACTCTATTGGTACTCTTTTCCTTTATACACCTTTACAAAGGAAAACATACGTAAACACACCTTTTTCGCTCTTGGTACAACTTCTGCACATTTCCTGACGTTACCTCTATCGCAATCACTATCGGCTCTTCCGTGGGTCATACATACATGTATGCCTCACCACTTCTTCGACTCCGATATGCGACTATCGGAATAGTTAACATATGTTCTAGCCTTAAAAGGCTCAGCACAACACTTTCACGAATACAAAGGAAAACCCCACCCCAACCCTTTGTTCGGACTTCAAATATTATACACTAGCCATTATAACTCCGTCGGTCCGCACCTTTAGTCACTCCACTACGCTGCTTCTCCGAACTTCGATAAGCCCGATCTCCAATCACCGAAACCTCTGATCAAATCGTGACAGTCCATTGTATCCTCCGATCTAACAGTTGTCATTACTTCCGATTATTTAAACATGCGCGCCTATTCTCCACAGTCGATCTGCACCCAACAGATCTGACGATTGTCATTGATATCGATTAGATAACAAGCGCAAGGATTAACCACCCGATAAAGTGGTTTCTTCTCTCCTCTGCTGTCACACATCGTTTGATGAGTGGAATTGGCCCTCATCCTTCAATACCAAGCTACCCAAATCCACTTTCAATGTTACAAAACCGCCTTCCTTCATTTAAAGCTCGTCGATGCGATATTTCAACATTACCTCATGTGAAATGATCTGGACCGTTAATCTTCCAAATCCAATGGCTGCTGAGCACTGACACTTTACTCCTTTGCTCCTCCTTTTTACTTGGTTTTTACGCTAAGTCTTTAGTTCTTCTGTGGTTTTGCTCTTCTTCAAAGTTTTCAGCCTTTCTGCTATTTTACTGCATGATTCCTCCTGAGCTTGGCTTTGATCCCTTTAATGGATTCAATGACCCATTATGGTCCTTTGAAACGCTCTTCTCTTGCGTAATTCTTCTAAACTCCACCTTCTACTTCCGCTGCTCAGCTACCTTTGAGCTTTACTCTTCTCCGAAATCTCACTTTGCTATTTCACCCCAGAGCTTCCCTCTGTTCCTCAATTGGACTCAAGGATCCATTAATGATTCCTCTGAATCATTATGTTCCTTTGCGTCCTTCAGAATTTTGTCTGCAACCTGTTATAGAGCCTACGAATTCACAAGTAGTTCATTCATGAAATACTCTTCAACACACTGATACAATCAGGAATAAACATCTATATATATAAATATAAATAGTCAATTACATATTCGAGACTCTGTGTCTCGCACAGGCATGTTCTTCAATATCGTGGCCTCCTCTCTACTCTGCATGTAGGCTTGCATTTATACCATAAAGCTCTATTTAACTAATTCTAGTTCCATTCCTAAATCCTCTGAACTAACTCCTAAATCCTCTGTCCACTTCTACTTTAATTAATTCCTAAAAGCTCTCTCTCGTCCCTCAAATCATGAAACTATTTTAAGAGTCCTGATTGACTTCTAACTCTTGTCATTTATTCACCACTCACGTTCTCATTTATTTGAGAGCATTTACAACTTCCTCTCACTATCTAATTAATTTCTATTTTATGCACTAAAAAGTCTAATATTACATCAAATTATCACTTAGGAATCCAACTTCCTAAAAATACATGACCCCCTATGTCTACTTAATTACAATGATTTTCCTTGGGCCGAATTCTCCTGCATCAATCACTCCATACGTGACCTATGTTGTGCAATGCATGTTTAAAGATGAGTTATATGAGGTCATGACATGAGAGGGAATTCCTAGGATAGTGGGACCTTTGAAAAAGGGTTTTCATTGTTTTCATTGTTCTTAAGTGGAGGAAAGGTATGTTGATCAACCTATTGTGCCTTAAATGATCCAACAACCTCAAGTGTTGTAGTTGAACTACCTGGTGGTGACCCCCACATGTAAAATACATTTGTACTACTATGGCTACCTCTCCCTAAGGAGTTGGTAGCAATTTCTAGTCAAACCATTGTCCTTTTCTAACCAAACCCTCTCCAAACTTAATAAATGATTCCATATTTTTGTTTTTGGCCTCCTCTTACAATAGCATCGCTCCCTAATTTGTGGTAGCCATATTTCTTTTGCCATGATGTCCTCATTCACCTCATTATCATCTCTCCTACCACATATTTATCCCATAAATCAAAGTTTATTACAATGTTGCATCAACATCATACCCCTGTAGTATATGAACATAGTCAATCCATCCTCCATTATGGAAAATATCCCAACTGTTGTCATATGCCCACAATAATAGTCTCTATGGGATCCTTTCAATTCAATTAGACTTTGTTTTTTCTCTATACTCTTACTTTAGGTGTTCAAGAGATACAAGGTGGAATGAATATTTCATCAAGGGGTTAGTGGTTTCAGTTTCCAATTATGGCAAGGGAATGATTGTCTGATAGTGTGACTATGTATCTGAAAGTTGTCGATGCATGCTATCAAATCATTGGTCAAGTCAAGTCATGCCAAATTAGTGGCATTAATTATATAGTCAAGAAATATACCTTTTTATCTTACCACGAGTGTTCAATTCTTTCTAGCCTAGTGATGAGAGTTGTTATGTCTTGTGACTTCATCATTCTGCCATGATAGCCCTAAAAAGACAATTTGAATCCTCATTGGTGTGATACTTGTAGCACTTTAGTTGCTGATTCAAAATTGTAGATTGATATGATCATGGTGCCACAACAGGTGTTATTTCTATACAAACAGATAAAATTGTGGCAATGGACTTGTAACAATCGAAATATAACAACCAAGTTGCAACAATTGAGTTGTAGTAATGAAGTTGCAATAATCAAGTTACAACGGTTGAGTTGCAACAAAGGAGTTGCAAGAATGGTTACATCCTTCTCTGTATATCCTTGAAAATAATGTATTGGTAATTCAAAGATTATAAATAATCCATGAGTTTCATGAGCAAAAGGGTCCTTATTTGTCTTGAGTTCCTTTTTTCTCTTTCTTTCTCTTACCTTTTTCTTTAAACATGTCATGTGCTAGCCTACAACAAATTTCACATAATATGTCACATACCCAGTTCCGTCAGTAACTTACAGATGTTACAGGGTACCCAATTTTTTTTCTTTCTACTAGCTTGACAATAATTGTTGATACCACTTTTTCACATATCCCTACTAAAATTATCCTAACCACATTTACAAAAACTTGATTTTCATCTCTCATTCATTTTTTCAAACACTTTACCATTCATCTCTCGGCTTGATAATTTAGTGTATAATTGATTCGCATGTAGCTTGTGAATTCTGGTTAAGTTCAGATTAGACATTGAATTTTTGGAAAGGAGACATGAATAGGCCCCTTAGAGCTTCATAAATTCTAGAAAAGTGAATGACATATAAGAATATAAAAAGTTCAATAATGCATACACCGAACATTAAGCAAATGTCATCACAATGCATCTTTGTAAATATCATTAACTCGCATATCTAATCATATGAGTGCCTTGCCAAACTTTGGAACATTGTTCCTACATCTATTGGCATTCCTAATCCCTATTTGTAAATTCAATCTAGATTTTATTTCAGAGCAAGAGTACTTGGCATTGCTTTAGAGTTTGCTTGGCTTCCACGAATATTATATGAAAAAGGAAATGCTTAGTTTAAGGAGAATTTTTTTTAAGTCACAATTTGGAATTTGGATTTTTAAATATAGACACGAATTAGAAATAAGAACTTTCGCACCCTTGTCATTTCAAAATCAGTCAAACAAATAAATGCACTATCTCCTAAAACAACATACACATCATTAAATTACAAATTATAATAAAATATTTTAAAAAACATAAACGCAAAATATACATTTCACTAAATTGTAAATTATAATAAAAATACAAACAAAAAGTAAGCTCCATTAAATTACGAATTATAATAAAATATTTAAAAATATATACACAAAAAATATACTTCACTAAATTACAAATTATAACAAAATTATTTAAAAAAAATTGCGATGTATCTATTCTCGCCCTAAGCCAAGTCACATTCAACTACCCCATTATTTGTAAACCTTACCCTACGTTCCATTTGGCTGGCCCATAATGTCGAACCAACATAACACACTTGCAGATTTTATCATGGTTGTGGTCGAGCAGTCCCCATGCCACAGTGCCTTTGAAAAGTTGAACGTGGGTAAAGACTATATTGCATGAGTTATATAGATTTCATTGTACAAGTTGTTTAATTTTCGTGCTATTGCAATTAAATTAAGAGTTATATTTTTAAAATTTAAAATTATAGTTTATTAAAATTTGTTAATTGGGGTTATTTTAGGTGAATGGTAGAATAGTTATTATTTTTATGCCGTAAGGCGTTCCCTCATAAACTCCCCCAAATGCCTTTTTGTCTTAATGGTAGTCGTTAGATTTTTTGTTAGACGATTAAACAAAAATCAGCCGTCTAATTTAATAAAAAAGTGTTTTAAAACATTAAAATACCCTTAAAAAAACTCCGCTCGACATCTGTGCGCTTTTTACGGAGGAGTTACAGGTAGAGTCCATTTGAATTCTTAGTGGAGTTTATGGTTCTCCTTAGATCTTCGATAGCATCCAGACTGCCTTAGTTAGCTACAGGACTCAGGGAATCCATTACAGAAACAAAACTAGCTACATCACAACTACAAGAACAATGCTCTCCGCTCCACATTTGTGCGCAGAGCAGTTTATTGATTGTCTTGGCATCTCATGGCTATGAACAACGAGGCTTGGTGGTGTATTCTTGCAGCTTGATTTACATGCTTTTCTCTCTCCTGGTGATTTTCTGAAAGGTATTTGTTTTGGTGGCACAGATCTTTTGTAGTAATTGTTTGGAGTGGGAACGGGCGGAGAAAAATTCAACTGCATTCGTGGGCTTTGGAAACAAATCCATTGTCAAGCTTTTGTAATGTTGTATAGAATATTTTCTTAAAAACGAGACAATAATTACCTTAATTTTTTAAAATCTTAACAGAATTTCTATCGTCTTTATGGTAGTCTTTCTGATCCATCGGCTTAATTTAATTTGATCTGTAGACATTCTTTCTTTTGTTAACATAGATCAGATCTGTAATTCTTGACAGAGAAGGGGAGAGTTTTCCTCAATAAACTGCTTGCTAGCATCGGACGGATTTGACGTTAGAACTATATTACTTATATTTCCTTGTCTCTTGTTATCAGCGTTGCCAAGAGCCATGGTCGCAGGCTTTGTCAAAATTGACAAAGAATTTCATGTCAAAGGTATATAGATATATGCATGTGGATGTGCCATTAATATTTTGTTCGTTGCATGTCTTGTATATCTTTACTAGTGGCGCTTCCTATCCTTCTCGTTCTGATATCTGTTGGTTTTACCAGAACAAACATATATATATATATTATATATATATATATATATCACTCTTTTGTTAACTTTTCTAGAGTTTTGCAAAGATAGAGATAATTAAATGCAAATTTGACGTTTAAGATTAGGTAACAGGTGGTGGTTTGAATGCTTCAACCACGTGGAGGGAAGAAGCTTGATTTATGGCTCCGAGCTAGACTTCATGTCTTCATCCAATTGGTATTGGGCTAGTACATTCACATTGATGGTGGTATGTGGGAATGTGGTGGTTGCTCTAAGTCAATTGATGAATGTGGTGGAGGCAATTACGAGAGGTGTACCTATCTTCTCAGACTTTCATATTGATAAAAACAATGTGGAAAATTTCGGTTGAGTTAGTTTCAAACCATAAAATCTACTCCAACTTCATCTAATGGGTTTGTAATATAGCCTTCTTTCCCACATTTTCTTGATTATAAAATAATGTCAAAGTAAAACCAGAGTTAGAAATATTTTTCAACAATAGTCATTTGCATCAGCGGATTATGATCTTGCTTGGTTTTCATCCTTATGGCTTAATATGGACGGACCATTTTCTGCAAGATTAGGAAAGCCTACTGTGTCTTTGAAAGATCGATTTGATTAATGAAGAACATAAGTTAAAAATGTAGTGATCATCCTGTAAACAAATATATATACTCTATATATATCAAAGAAACACACTGAAGGCACTGAATTTGCCCATTTCAGACTCATATATGATATATCTATTCAAATGTTTACATAAACCAATACTTCATCCACAGTGGCTAAGAGTAGTATATATCAAAGACTGAAGGCACTAAACTTGCCCAATTCACTCATATATCTACTCAAATTTTTACACAAACCAATATTTCATCCACAGTGGCTAAGAGTATATATCAAAGTGGCTAAGAGTAGTATATATCAAAGACTGAAGGCACTAAACTTGCCCAATTCACTCATATATCTACTCAAATTTTTACACAAACCAATATTTCATCCACAGTGGCTAAGAGTATATATCAAAGTAGCAGACTGAAGGCACTAAACTTGTCCATTTGAGACTTATATATCTATTTAAATTTTTAAACAAATCAATGTGTGATCCACAGTGGCTAAGAGTATTTATCAAAGTAGCAGATTGAAGGCACTGAACATGCCCATTGCAAAATTCAGACTCATATCTATTCAAACTTTTACACAAACCAATGTTTCATCCACATAGGCTAAGAATATATATCAAAGTAGCAGACTGAAGGCACTGAACTTGCCCTTTTCAGATTCATATATCTATTCAAATTTTTACATAAACCAGTGTTTCATCCACAGTGGCTAGTGATTTTCAAAATATTTATGTATGCCATAATAAGCACTTCACGAATCAACTAAGAATTGAAGGCACTTGCACAAAGAATATAATAACAGAAAACCAACGTATTCTTACACAATAATATTATTGATGATAACACTATGCATAAATTGCTATTGCTTTGTTGTAAGCTAGAGCAGGATCTTGATCTTCGTTGGCACAGATGTTACTGTCAGATGGATTGAGATGAATTTTTGCAGTCCCATTCCTCAATCCAACTTTATTCCTTTTCAATTTTGGGGCCATGAGGATCTGATAGCAACCAACAACTTTCTTCTTCTCCTTCTCAACCATCTCACCACCATCTTTCTGCTTTTCTTGATCTTTGCCCTGTTCCTTGCATGCACTATTATTGAAGTCTTGACAGCGAGATTGCTGTTCTTGGGCATCAACAACATTATTAGGTTTAATGGACAATAATTTTCCCACAAATGAAGGCCTGGGTTCGACAGGATTCCCCATCAAATCTCTGAAACCCACAGCCCCCCCAGTTGCAGGGATGAATCTGTTGATTCTGTGAAGATCTACTCCATCAAGAATCATGGTGCCAAGGTTGAGAATGCCCTGTGGGTGACCAGAAGGATGACGGACCTGCAGTGCCAAGAAAATCATCCCACTGAAATCTGTGCTCCCGTAGCCCTTGAGGAGAGTGGAAAGCAAGACCACCTTGAATGATGACTCCAATCCTCAAATATCAATATAGTCTCCAACCTACTCTCTCACAAGGCTCCAACCTTGTATGAGGACTCCAATCCTCAAATATAAATCTAGGCTTCAACTTGGTCTTCAAGGTCTTATTCAAATCTGCTTTAAGAAGGACTACAATGTCCGCTCCAAATTTTTGCTCCAATACTCTTCCAATCTGCACTAAAAGTGAGCCCCAAATATTCTGCTCCAAATATTTTCAAGTCTACAACAAGGAATCTCCAAGTTTGCTTCAAGAGAGGCTACAATGTTTCTCCAAAAGTTAACCCAAGGTCTGCCCCAAAAGGTACTTCTTCTACTTCTGGTTCAAGATTTGTTCAATAGGCTTCAAGATTTCTCCAAAAAACTCTCCAAGATGCTGATTCAAGGCTTATTCAAAAAGCTTCAAATTCATTTCAAGAGGTTGATACATAATATCTTTAGAAGCTTCTCCAAATCTCTTCAAGGGTTACTGAGAGTCATTCCAAGTACATCACTCTACATCACTGGTTTGAGATCATTGCACTGGTCAATGTTCTGATTTAGAGCTCAAAACATAAAACCTATTTGCACAATCGCATTGATTCCTCACAGTGCTCCACTATTCATCATTTATTCCATTGTACATACCGACACTTATTTCGAACTTGCATCAACTAAGCATGGTCAGTTTTCCTAGTCAACAGAGATCTAAGCCTTGCATATTACCCTTTACAATCGACTTCTTAAACTGTTCAATTAAACTGTTATATGTACCTTCGCTGACAACTTGAAGGAGGTCTGAAATTTTTATTCAAATAGGCTGAATAGAACTTCAGATGATGTGTCTCAGAGAGACCTTAAATCTAGCGAAATACATACAAACTTTTCTTTTAGAAACCAGGTGAACATCAAAACGTTGTCTCAGAGAATAATTCAGAAAACTCGAGCCTTCTTCAAGAACTTAAATAGCCTCAGACTTGATTAGAAGGAGCTTTAGAAGGAACAAGATATACCTAGCAATATCACAGAACAAAAACTTTGGTCTCTGCTTCAGAATAGGTCTATTTAATGCGGCCTCCTTTCATTTTAGGGCTCAGGTTTGCATTTTTTATCACTGAGTTGTTCCTCAGATCTCATTGACTGGTTCTTTTTCTTCACCAAATTTAGTGCCAAATAGGGAGATGAGGTGCTTATTTATATTAGTTCAATCCACAGTGAACCGTCATGACTATAGGAGGAGGTCAACTTGAGTTTAATTTGACTCCTGCAATTGATAGTAAATCCATGCTTTTGATATTGCTTTGTGATTGTTATGCCAGTACGATCCCATTTGGGTTGTGCTCATATAGCTTGTTTTCGGACTTTTTACCGTACTTTGAATGAATAGCTTTCTACTTTCTTTCATTTTGGTATATTAAACTTCAATGAGTACTATTGTTTTATGCTGGTTGTATTATTTTATGTTTATCATACTGTTAGAGTGCAAGGAATTATTATTACCCCGAATAAACTTCATAAATTTCAACCTTGAAAGACTCATTAATTTCACCAAAAAACTCGAATTGTGTGGATTTAAACTCAACATCCATACCACACCAATCAACAAATCTCCTAAACATTTCAAGCATGTAATGTCCTTTTCAAATTGAGGATTAATGAGAGACGAATTGGCCTATCCAACCTGTAGGCTATAGTCTTGATAAAGGGATAAAAACACAAATTTTCCCAATTTGAGGCAAAAATTCGGTCGGCTGGGACCAAAGAACCCAAAACGGGGGGTTGCACTCACAATCCCTCACATCTTGAAGCCCATGGAGAAATCTATAAATATGAGAGGAGTTGAGATCAAATGATCATCTTGTGGATCAAATCATTTATTTTCTTGAGCTTTAGCTCTGAGGGTTTTAAGACCCCTTACCTCTCCTATCAATTTTGGTGGTGAAAGATCCCATCCTAGTTGATAAACCATCTTTTTCTTATTTCTATTCTGACACAATCAGAGTAACATCTTCCGAAAAGGATGAGTTATTGGATTGAAGGTTAAAACATTGGAAGCTCAGTTGGGAAGAAGATCGAAGTCGCTGTGGCATTCTAATGAAGTTTTTGACAAAGGCCACCCCAAATGGTCATGATCGAAGCCAAGAAGCAGAAAAACCCATTCATAGATACAACAATAATGGAACAAACAAAAACAAATTTGTACCAAATCCATTTGTTGTTCCATTTTAGAATTTTATTGTTGTAATTTCCATTTCAAAACTCCATTACTTCACCTGCACCTATAGTCTTAGGCTCTCATATTCATAAAAACAACATACAAAATTTTGCTTGAGTTAGTTTTAGATTATAAAATCTACCCATTTCAAAACTCCATTGCTTCACTTGTACCTATCTTCTCAGGCTCTCATATTGATAAAAGCAATGTAGAAATTTTTGGTTGTTAGTGTTAGACTATAAAATCTACCCATTTCAAAACTCCATTGCTTCACCTGCACCTATCGTCTCTGGCTTTCATATTGATAAAAACAATGTAGAAAATTTCGGTTGAGTTAGTTTCAATCCATAAAATCTACCCCAACTTCATCTAATGGGCTTGTAATATAGCCTTCTTTCCCGCATTTTCTTGATTGTAAAATAATGTTAAAGTAAAATGAGAGTTAGAAATATTTTTCAACAATAGTCACTTGCATTTGATTATTATCTCACTTGGTTTTCATCCTTATGGCTTAATATGGATGGACCATTTTCTGCAAGATTAGGAAAGCCTACTGTGTCTTTGAAAGATCGATTTGATTAATGAAGGACATAAGTTAAAAATGCAATGATCATCCTGTAAACAAATATATATACTCTATATATATCAAAGCAACACATTGAAGGCACTGAATTTTCCCATTTCAGAGTCATATATGATATATCTATTCAAATGTTTACATAAACCAATATTTCATCCACAGTGGCTAAGAGTAGTATATATCAAAGATTGAAGGCACTGAACTTGCCCAATTCACTCATATATCTACTCAAATTTCTACACAAACCAATATTTCATCCACCGTCGCTAAGAGTATATATCAAAGTAGCAGACTGAAGGCACTGAACTTGCCCATTTGAGACTTATATATCTATGCAAAATTTTAAACAAACTAATGTGTGATCCACAATGGCTAAGAGTATCTATCAAAGTAGCAGACTGAAGGCACTGAACATGCCCATTGCAAAATTCAAACTCATATCTATTCAAACTTTTACACAAACCAATGTTTCATCCACATAGGCTAAGAATATATATCAAAGTAGCAGACTAAAGGCACTGAACTTGCCCTTTTCAGATTCATATATCTATTCAAATTTTTACATAAACTAGTGTTTCATCCACAGTGGCTAGTGATTTTCAAAATATTTATGTATGCCATAATAAGCACTTCACGAATCAACTAGGAATTGAAGGCACTTGCACAAACAATATAATAACAGAAAACCAATGTGTTCTTGCACAATAATATTATTGATGATAACACTATGCATAAATTGCTATTGCTTTGTTGTAAGCCAAAGCAGGATCTTGATCTTCCTTGGCACAGATGTTACTGTCAGATGGACTGAGATGAATTTTTGCAGCCCCATTCCTCAATCCAACTTTATTCCTTTTCAATTTTGGGGCCATGATAATCTGATAGCAGCCAACAACTTTCTTCTTCTCCTTCTCAACCATCTTTCTACTTTTCTTGATCTTTTCCCTGTTCCTTGCATGCACTACTGTTGAAGTCTTGACAGTGGGATTGTTGTTCTTGGGCATCAACAACATTATCAGGTTTAATGGATAGTAATTTTCCCACAAATGAAGGTCCGGGTTCGACAGGATTCCCCATCAAATCTCTAAAACCCACAGCCCCCCAATGGCAGGGATGAATTTGTTCATTCTGTGAAGATCTACTCCATCAAGAATCAAGGTGCCAAGGTTGAGAATGCCCTATGGGTGACCAGAAGGACGACGAACTTGTAGTGCCAAGAAACTCATCCCACTGAAATCTGTGCTCCCGTAGCCCTTGAGGAGAGTGGAAAGCAGGACCCTCATAGTGCCTAGCAGGGTATCCTTGAGGCAACCCATGCAGTATATCTCCATCATCACAGTAGAGGTTTCACAACAGAGAAAACTCTCTTCCACTCTAAATATGACCTTGTCGTTCCAAGTAGGGTTTGGGCCCCTTGTTCTGTCAATTTGTGTCGTCAGTTTTTTCTCGAAATTGATCCATACAACACAGTAGGTCTACATCATGCCAAAACGATGCATCTCCTTCAGATCTTGAGCTAACATGATGTTAAGCTCCAACTGTGTGTAAGCTTCCCCCATGATGCAAAATGAATTTACTGCACAAGGAAACACAATATTCAGAGACCACCCTAATTGAAATTACAGGAGAAGAAATGCCATGAATGAAATCTTTTGAAATCTGAACATTGTATAGAACTGACTTATAAGACAAAACAAATCATAGACTCTCTAGCTCATGATGATGAAAGCAGATGGAAATTAGTGCAGAAGGCCACCCCAAATGGTCATGATCGAAGCCAAGAAGCAGAAAAACCCATTCATAGATACAACAATAATGGAACAAACAAAAACAAATTTGTACCAAATCCATTTGTTGTTTCATTTTAGAATTTTATTGTTGTAATTTCCATTTCAAAAATCCATTACTTCACCTGCACCTATAGTCTCAGGCTCTCATATTCATAAAAACAATGTACAAAATTTTGCTTGAGTTAGCTTTAAATTATAAAATCTACCCATTTCAAAACTCCATTGCTTCACCTGCACCTATCTTCTCAGGCTCTCATATTGATAAAAGCAATGTAGAAAATTTTGGTTGTTAGTGTTAGACTATAAAATCTACCCATTTCAAAACTCCATTGTGTTTCCTGGACAATCACGATAGCATCTGTAGGTGATTCTCGCTGCATTCTTGAATCACCTGGAGGGTTGGTTTCTCTTTTAACTCCTGATCATAGGCTTGAGGCCAATCTTGAAGAGTAAGATTCTTTCCATGATGCAGAACAAACCATGACCCTTTGTGCTATACGAGTGTCTGTATTCCTTTGGTTGGTTGATTGTGGAAACCAGTATTTGTTTAGCCAGTTTATTGTTTCAAGCTCTTGATTTGTATTGATATATGATACTGTAGGAGAGAGCGCATAATGGCTAGTGGTGGTGAGATTGGTAGATTGAATACTGTTGGTGGAGCCGAGGTAGGAATCTGCACTACATACTACAATAAAGGCTCCTAAAACTTGACCGTGCTTCTTTTGTGAAAATTTATGATTGCAGGAAGGTCATCAAATTCTCCCTTTTATCTGCCATGGGCCTAATACCAGGCATATTCATTTGGACAACGATGGAGAGTGTTCTTCTAGTTCGGGTAGAGTTGTATGGCTCTGCCTTAAAAAAGTTGATGAGAGCTCAGATGGAAGTGTCTCGGACAATGGAGATCAACAACAAGGAACTTTTGTGACATTAAATGGAGATCTTGACATGGAATTAAATAAGCTACTCAAAGCCTCTGCATATATATTGGGTGCCAGTGGTTATACTATATTGTATAAGGCAGTTCTGGAAGATGGGCTGACTTTTGCAGTAAGGCGACTTGGTGATGGTGGTTTGGAAAGGTACAAGGATTTTGAAGCAGAAGCTAAAGCAATCGGTAGGGTTAAATATCCCAACATTGTTTGCCTCCGAGCTTTCTATTGGGGTATAGAGGAAAAATTGTTGGTTTATGACTACATTCCACATGGAAGCTTGGTAGATGCCTATTATGGTGGGTTCTCTTGTTCTCTTTTTCCCATTTCATGTATATTTGCACGAAATCTTGTTCAATTCATTTCTGCTGGGTTATTTTTTTATTTATTTTTAACAAAGATAGCCCTTCAATTGCTTGCATATTATGAGTTTCTTATGTATTCCACAATCTCCCCTGTTTAGCTATTGTTGGTAATCACAAGCCTGCATATAATGAGTTCCTTATGGATTCCACACTTTTCCCCTGTTTAGCTATTGTTGGTAACCACTAGATATTCAATGACATTTGATCCTGAGACCTCCTTGAGTGTTTGCACTAAAGCATATTCTAACCAAGCTAATCCTTGGGGTTATCTTTGCTAGATCGTTATCAACTAACCTTGGTGACATTTGATATTACAATGAATTTTCATTTGCTATTATTCCAAATAGTTTGCAAGTTTATTCAGAAGTATCCCACTGGCTTGGTAATTGCACAAGTCCCTAAAATTGAAGTCATCACCAGTAAGGTTGATTTGTCCATGCCTTTTAGAATGACCATGTATGAAACTGTAGACCTTGAAAGTCTTTTCTATATTTTCTGAAGGATACAAACACCAAGAATAAGAAAATGAAGGGAAGTGAAAGTTGGAGGTTGTTTATTCCTTTGGGGTTATTTTTCTGGAGATTCTTACTGGGAAGCCACCTTCAGATAAGGATTTTGCAGCATGGGGTCAAAACTTTATTGATGACAAGCATCGCCTTTTGCGCATCATGATCCTACTCTTCGACCAAAGGTTGAAGGAAGGGAAGAAATCTCAGTGTCTGTGGGGATTGCATTGAATTGTGCTTCTGCTCCCCCTCAAAAGAGACCATCAATGAAGGAGGTATTGCATTTTTTAGAAAAAAATGCCATCATCCACAACCGATTAACCAATTCTTTCTTCCTATGTAGCACCCTTGCTTTGACATAAGTTGGACAGAGATGAGGACTTACACCCACATTCCATATTCAACAACTCTACTTAGACATTGACATAACTCATATAAACACCTCTATGATTGGGACTTAGCAACAAACAAACTCTGCTGTCAACTCAACTACTTATGAAATGGCCAAAGTCTTCTTAAAAATTTCAATATTTCTACAGTTGAGGATTGTAGCAAAGCTCAGGGATCAAACTTAACTCCATGCTTATGAGGCATCCGCGTTCTCACAGTTTACTTGCAGCTCATTCTCAGTTTTAATGGGAAGGTGATATATGGTGTATTATTGTTGCAGTGGCAGGGGATGGATTTTAATTGCTGGTTGGACCAAAAGAAATTGATGCAAATCAATATTGAAATTAGATTTATTGGTTCAGCTATAGTTTGCATATACAAAGAAGAAACTGCTCTTTTTTCAGGTTAGAATATTTATATATATATGTTCATCTCAGCAACAAATGATAATTTATCCCATGAGAATGCTACACAGCTTCCTTCATAAGCCTTCTTAGGAAGACCATGAAATAAGACAAGTGACCCTGTGCTTGTATTTGTATCTTATTCTACATAACATCTTTTTACTTAGCTGGAGAACAATTGGCTGCAGTATTTATGTCAGTTTTTGTGGAATGTTTCTGCTATTATATATTGAACAGGTCTATTATACCATATTCTTCGTAAGCCATATTTTATTGATGACTGCATTAATTACTTCAGTTTGGAGACTGAACACATCATAATGACTCAATTAATTACATTACAGTATTGGGATATTGTGTTACATCATAACAATATTTTTTGAGTCGGTAGGC
Source organism: Pinus taeda (assembly GCA_000404065.3). NCBI lineage: Eukaryota > Viridiplantae > Streptophyta > Pinopsida > Pinales > Pinaceae > Pinus > Pinus taeda. Next base: position 140,612 of record APFE030124629.1, read on the forward strand.
GTGGCAACCCTATGATGCTTGCAATTTAGCGAGGAGGGGGAGAAGATGATGCCGGTGAAGATGAAGCAGGTGAACGAGAATGGAAATGGGGTTGTGTACGGGAGGAAAGGTCCAATAGTGCCCTTGGCAGAACTTCTGAAGTGCAAGCTCAAAAATGAGAAGATCGAGAAGCCGACTATTTGACATGGCTAGGCGGGCCAAAGCAAGAAAGGAGAGGACTTCACTCTTATGAAATTGGAATGCCAGAAAATTCCAGGGGACGGGTCCTCTACCTTTGCTGTTTTTACGGTATGTTTTGTTGTTCAGCTTATCCTTTTCAGATCCTTTCACATTAACATTGACTAACACTATATCTCTCCAATCTTGTAGGAAGGTCATAAAACTCTCCCTTTTATCTGCCATGGTTGGCCAGGATTAAAATTGAAAAGGGAGTAGCCAGAGGCCTGGCTTATTTACATGAAAGGAAGTTTGTTCATGAAAATATTAAGCCAAGCAACATCCTTCCGCGCTTTGACATGGAGCCATACATAGCAGATTTTGGGCTAGAAAAGCTACTGAACACTGCCAATGTCAAGTATAGTAGCTCTTCTATCCACCTAAGGAACCTTGAAGGTATATTTTCAGGGAGCAAACGGTCCATTGGCTACTGAGATAGCCTGCAAACAACGCCTGATCTGCTGGGCAGTTCAGGCACATCCAAGAACTTTGTATCTCCTTACCAGGCCCTAGAGGCATTGAAAACTCTCAAACCCAACCAAGAGTGGGATGTTTATTCCTTTGGGGTTATTTTTCTGGAGATTCTTACTGGAAAGCCGCCTTCAGATAAGGATTTTGCAGCATGGGGTCAAAACTTTGTTGATGACAAGCATCGTCTTTTACGCATCATAGATCCTCACCATTTAAAAAAATTATCATTTCTTTATCCACTCACTATATGAGTTCCATTGGGAGTGTAGAGCCTTACAACAATAATATATTAGTGCAATTTTCAAAATTTCATATAATCTACTAATTATCAGCACTAAACTCTTTATAAATGAAGTTGAAACACTAAAAAACGATGCTTGCTTTTTAATTTAAAAGAGAATTATCATGGTAAATTGGTATAAGAATATTAGTAGAAAAAATCACCTAGTTATAAGCCTAAATATTGGCAAAGGCTAATTCTTCTTGTGGCATAATCAATTAACCATGTGATCTTGCTACATGATGCAAAAAAAATGACCCATGGATCCTAATACTTTTTAGGGTTCTTTTTCAATTCAATAGAATTTTCTTCTTATGCCGGAGATGGTAAAGATAATGACTCAAGAATGACTCTAAGCTTACTAGATAACCAAATTCTCAATATACCTTGCAATTTCCACACTAGCCACTTACGGATTTTCAAACATCAATGTTTAGATAATAAATAATGGATGGGCATAAAAAAACATAGACATTAACACCAAAAATAATAATAATCACATGAACCTACTGAGAAAGCGGAAACACATAAGATATCATCTTCACATTGGATACTTTGGAGAAAGGCAATCTTGAGTACCAGGATCAAATAAAGAAACACTAGACTACGGGAGAAGTGAGTGTTAATTTTTAGAATTTTGATATAAACATTGGTTTTCAAGAGAAATTGCAATTAACAATGTACAAATTACTGAATAAATAATTACCAATTAAACTTTTAAGTCACCTTTTAAAGGTGCAATTAAGTTGACCTTTCATCTTGTCATTCAATTGATGGACACTGAATATTAAATATAAGATAAATATATAGAAGATTCTTTTTATTATTAATAAAAATATAGATAGTTAGTTTCATTTTAAAGGGTTATAAATATAAGTTATAAATACAAGACTTAAAAGGTTGTAAATATTTGAAGGGTTGTAAATATGAGTTATTAATTGTTTTTACTCAAAACCTGATAAATAGCAATCTAGCAATTTCTTTTTAATTAAGTGACTCAAATTCATGTTTCTTTAGGTTGAAGGTAAACCCACTAAAGTGGAAAAAATTGTGATGCCAATAATTAGAGGGATTGTCATCATGGGGTGATAAAAAATTTAATATTCCAAAAAGAGGAAGTAGTAGTAGACCTTAAATAAATTAACAATGCAACAACATAAAGGAGTTGTCTATAATGCGACTTTTTGGAGATTCCGGTGACGGAATCCAGTGGAGGAAATTGAGCTTAAATCTTGATTTGCTGCAGTTAAAATGGTTTTTTAACCGCATATTTGGATTCAGCACCCTAAAAAACCCCTGGGGCACTTTCATTGTGCAGAAACTAGCTATCAAACTTGGGATTCCAATAAATTTATGCCGGATTTTGACCGGAAAAACCCACCGGAAAAGCTTCCAAAAAGTCTCATTATAGACAACTGCCAACATAAATGTTTGCAACAAATTTAGAGAGATCCAGCGTGTTGAATAATGCACACACTACATGGATAATGGATTTTTATGCCTTAAGAGGTTTTCTTTGCAACATCTGGTGCAAATGCTAGTAAGAATTCTCCCCACTCGAAGTTTGGTAAATTTTTAGTTCTGCTACCATCATGGTGATCTGATCACTGTAATTTTTAGTTCTGCTACCATCATGGTGATCTGATCACTGTAATTTTCACGGTTTCCTCGTATTGAATACGGTGGAAGAATATTATTACAGTGGCACGACCACAGGGTTTGAATGTGTAAATATTTAACGTTCAATAGTTAGAAATACGGATCGCCGTAACAATTATTCCGGAAATTCTGGCACTGTTAAATGTTTAAGTTGGGGTTTCATTTATATTGTTCACTAAGTGCTGGGTTCTGTTCATTTTCCATTTTTACAGTGTTTTAATGCTTCCTTATGACCAAACTGTTTCAAGCGCCCGACAGAGAGGCAGCCTCACGTAGGTAAAGTTGCTTCTCTACCCATGCGGCGTTGGGTAGTTTTTTTAACTATTGACTTGGAATGTTCTTGGACATATCTATCGATGGTTCTTTTAGAACTAACTAGGTTTATAGCTATTTATAGGAAATTTATACAAATGGAAGTCTTTCTTGTAGCAAATATATCATAGGAGTTAGGGGAGAGATTTCTAATGTTGTGCAAGGACCAGTGATTGATATAGTATTGGTTCCACCAAACCACCATAAATTGAGACTTTTGGAATCAATATTTAAACAAAATAAATAACATTAAGTATAAATAAGTATTAATTTATGTCCAAAATTTCCCCATATATTGACTGGGCCCACAATTGTCCATAAATAGTATCTTACTACTTAAGACTGCAAACCATATTGACCCAACTAGAAAACAGCTAAAACCATAAAGGCTTCCAAAATGGTCTATTCCAGAAGTACAAAGTAGCAGTCACTTTAACCCCCACTCATTAAAGCTGAAGCTTTGTATCCCAAATGAATATCATTACCTGCACATAATAAAAGGGAATATATGTCAGCCATAACTGATGTGTTGTTCAACAACTAAACACCCTATGTTCAATAAATGACACCCAACCCAATAACATTTAAATCCACTTTGTTCAATAAATGACACACAGACCCAATAACTGCAATAAATAACACCCAACTCACTGTATTTCTCATTAAAACAGATCAAAACACATAGATCAACAAATAACCAATTCCCAACCATTAGATCACATCAAATTAAATCCAGACCATACATTCAAAATGAAACCATTACAATCCATGTGCATCCATGTCCACCAATTAAATTCAAGTGCCAAAAACTATAAAAGAAGTCCACCCACTATTGAAGTTGCATCTTATGCTTTCAAACTATTCAGTAAACTTGAAGACAACATCACAAAATAGTTGTCAATATATATAGGTCAGTTATATCAATTACAACTCATTCTTCTTACAGTTATGTTTTCATTGTTTTCATTTATCAAATTTCTTACATAATCTGTCTGACCATAACTGCTAAAAGGATAGATGGATGGTTTCACAAACAGCTATTGAAACTCATTCTTCTGACAGTTCTGTTTTCATTGTTTTCATTTATCAGAGTTCTTACATGATCGCACTGGCCATAACTACTAAAAGGATAGCTGGATGGTTTCACAAACAGCCATTGAATAAAAAGTAGGTTCTAAATACAGCTATTTAGAAAAGTTAAAACCATTCCTTAAAATAAAATAAAAAATAAATGCCCTCAACATACTTAATTTTTTCAGTTCAATTTTCTAAAACTTTTTTTTGACTGATAAGTCCATTCCAATGCTGATCACAGCAGCAAGTTGTTCCCAACATAGAATTTATGCCCAGCCTTACTGTGATTATGACAGGCATAACACTCTTCTCGAGCATATGACGATATTTTGTTTGAGTTTCCAAACTAATTACTATGCCTGGAACGGTGGCCATGGACTACAATGGAGAAGTTGCAGTATTGAGACATTTTTGGCAATGCCAAACAACAAAAAGAATGGAAAATGATATTTGAAACAAAATATATGTGCACATTTCACTTGCTTATGCCTTAGCTTGTTCCTCTTCTTAAATTAATGAAGTAGTCATGGAAATGCATCCTTATAAGGCCAACGTGCTATAAGGGAATTCTGAGCAAAAGCCTTGGAAACTGATTGCTGAATAATGCCTTCAACTGCACTGCAACTTCTATCATAGAATCCTACTTGAAGCCCATTAGCAGATATCCATATAAAAGTTGCTAAACTGATGAACAAGCAGGAAATTGAGAGACTACGAAGTAATTTGCAATGAGAAACTACGAAGTAATGCAATTCGATTTCCTGTAACATACATCTTGATAATTTCCTGTAGTAAAGCAGAAGTATTTTTTCCTTGTATAAAAGTGTAATTTACAAATATTCTAATGTCTAAATGCATGCAATAATTTTACAAGTTTTTGCATCTATGGCAAAAGGAAGTTATACTGCTCGTACAAGGAGAAGTGACAGGAGAGTGACAAGGGGTGCGCAGTTGCGATGCACACTATCTGATGAGGATAGGATAGCTGATGTCAATGCCAACAATGCACCAGGGAACATTGTTGAGGATGACCATGTGATAGCAACTGATGTTAACACATCATCAGCCACAGAACCACCATCAACAATAGTCCAAGGAGCAAGCTCAACTAAAAAGATCAGTGCTATAAGAGGATGGACAAAAAAACAAATGTTAGTTGCAATTGACAAAATAGAGTTTAATGGATACTCAGTTCGGGCATCTGCAAAAAAACATGGTATTCCTCCCTCATCAATACATTATTGGATAAATGGACTCACTCTTACAAAATGTACAGGGCCTCTTACAGTTATTACTAAGGAGGAGGAGGCTGAGGTGGTTGAGTGGTGTAAAGAGATGGCCCAATTGGGACATGGGCTAGAGTTGATACAACTCAAATCAACAGTTGCTCAAATCTATCAAGGGAGGCCAAACCCATTCAAAGACGGGTTTCCTGGTAAATCATGGTGGTTTGGTTTTAAAAAAATGCATCCAAAACTTGTATTGCGTACTACTGAGGGCCTTGACAGAGACAGAGCATTAAATTTGTGCCCTGTAGTTGTGCAAAAGTTCTATGACACACTTTCTAGTGCTTACGATAAACATTTTTATGGAGCAAACCATATATGGAACTGAGATGAAACAGGTTTATAGGCAGGGAGGAATTGTGGCATGTGGGTAATTGCCAAGAGAGGGAGCCGAAATGTGCCAAAGATTTTGCCTAAGAGCAGGGAGTGGATAATTATTTTATGTTGTGTCAATGCAATTGGTACTTCAATCCCAAGATTTTATTTATTCAAAGGTAAAAATCAACTAGAAAACTATATACAAAATTGTGAACTAAGTGCATGCATGGCTACACATCCCCATGCATGGATGACTAAAGAACTATTTCTAAGTTGGCTTTTTCACTTTGTTGCATTGGTACCAGGTGGCGTCTTGCCTAATAACATACACCTATTGATATTAGATGGCCATGGGAGCCACATGGTTGTACAAACAATTGAGGAAGCAAATAATTTCGGCATTGACCTGTTGACATTGCCCGCTCATACCACTCATAGACTACAACCCCTTCATGTTAGTGTGTTTGGCCCTTTCAAGAACTATTTCAGGTCGGAGTGCACTGCATGGATGGAAAAGAATCCAAGGGTTGAGGTGAAAAGGTTTGAGCTAGCAAAGCTTGCAAGTAAAGCTTTTAAAAAGGCTTTGACACCATCAATATCAAGGCTAGCTTTAGGAGGATAAGAATCTGGCCACTGAACTATGATGCTCTTATGCATGATACTAGTTGTAGCCAAGCGTTTCATGTGGATGGTCAAAAAGAAGGGAATGCCCAAACAGGTGTTGAAGTGCAAGAAGTAGATGACCAAGATGATGTTGTTGCAGCTGGTAATATGATTTCCCTATCTCAAGGACACTTATATGCTGAAGATGATGAAACTATATGTGAAACACAATATGACCATGAACAAATTCGCAGTAACATGGAGATCGTTCCACCAACTCAAGAACATGAATTTCCGGTTGCTGATATTGTTAATGACATTGTTGAACATGCAGTTGACAATGACCAATTGACATTGCCAAGCCATGTAACCCGCCTTCATGGCTAGCAGAAGCAATGATCAATATGAATGCACATAGTGTCTCAGCAACCAATGAGAAAAGCATGAACATGCCCTCACAACTAGCAGAATTGAATAGTGAAATTGTTCATTTTTTTGTGGACAATAGATCTTAGAGGACTATATAAACCTGTTAGTTGAGTCTAAAAAAAAAGAAATTTGAAATGCAAGAATTAAAACAGAAAAAGAAGGATCTAGTCAAGGAGAAGAAGGCAACGAGGATTGTTGCAGTGCCACTCAAGCAAATGAAAAGATTGAAAGAGATAAAGAAAGGTAAGTTAAGGACCAACAAAAGCAAATGGCAAGATAGGAAAAGGAAAAATGAAAGGCACAACAAATTCTTGAAAAGGAACAAGGGATGATAAATGATACAAGAATAGTTGATGAAACTAGGATTATTTCAAACTCATTAGTCTCCATTGCATATAATACACCATTATTCCAAAATCTCATAAACATTCAAGTTCCTCACTATCAAACTGAGGGTTTACCCACTTGCCTTGTTCCTACCAAAGTTGGTGTCAATTCTCTGTATGCTCATTACACACCTCCACTTAATGCAAGGGTCAGTAGTGCAAATGTGAGGTATGGGTGCTCAGTATCTCCATGGTTGGAAGCTGCAAATTGGAATCAATCATATGGCAACAATCAACCATTTCCTATTCGACCCTTGACTGGTAGGCCAACGTACCTGCCTCAAGAAGGTAACTCAGGGAGTTTTGGCACTCAAGATTCTCAAGGCCATAAAGAATATGGGTGTCATATGTTTTTGGTTCTAACCACATTATGATGTGGATTTTGGATGGATTGTATCTTTTTCTTGTCACAGAAACATTTTGGCTTACAACCTAGGTTGTTTTATTTCATAATGTGTGCGACATTGTAACCAAAATCCATTTTAGAAGGAACATATATAGTCTATTAAATGAATCAGTCATGAGAACTGAGGTATATCTTATATACATTGTATAAAACAACTTTTCAATTTGACTATCCTTTGTGACTAGTGCTCTTCTTATTAGCAAATCTATCTCTAATCTTATGTCTGCAACTTAAATCAGTTTATTGTAGTTTATATAATACAGAAAATATGAAAGTTTGAATGAAAATTATACATGTACATCAATGTAAATCCAAGATTCCAAACCATTAGAGACAGTTTCTCAAGTTGAACCCTTTGCTTAACTGAATTTATATCCCAAGATGGACTTCTTAACTCATGTTGACCTAGACTAAAATATTCTCTGATGGTTTTATGTAAGAACATTCTATAGTCATCTCTGTTGATGTTCACAATATTCTAAAATGTGGCTATAGTTGTCCATAGCTTTCAAGTCTATTCCATAGAATCGATGTATGCTAAGTTCTGAAACCAAATACTTGGAAGATATGTCAAATATATTCACAACCAATATTAATAATGCAAGTTGGTTGTTCCATCAGCAAAGATAGAGTATTTTGGCCTTATAGAAACATTAGGGATAACATGTAGCTCAGTGGACAATTGAATCAAAACAACATTGTAAGATAATCAGTGGCAAGGTCATCAGGCTCTATCCAAAATTCCAAGTCTGGATAGGATATCTAGTCAGCTCATAGAAAAAGGATGAATTGGAGAAGAAACTTACTGAAATATAATTCAAATTAACAGCCAGTTCTAAGAAATTGCTGAGGTTTCGAGGAAAAGCTAGGACCATTATTTGGTAACTCAACCCAACAGAAGTAAAGATCCTTCATGAAGCTCTTAACCAAAGGAAAGTTCATATGCCAAAGCTTGAATAACCTACGCTGGATTGACAAAGACAAATGCTCTTTCTTGGTTAAGGACTGTTACATCCAATCATTTCTCAAGGGCTACCAGTGAAGAAAAAGATTCCTTCTGGACCAGATTTTGGAAAAAGGGGATTTGATCAGAGATAGCACATTTATTGGATTAGGTTGATTAGACTGAGACTTTAAGAGGACGAAGTGATTTCCCAAAAAGATAGACAGGTTAAGGAGCCCCAGGGAAAACATCTATTGGAGCTATGTAATCAAGGATAGCTAACAGGTCCCCAAGAGAACAATGGAAACCTCCTTGGAGGAAATCTACAGCTTGAACTTTGATGCAACTGCAAAAGGAAATCTAGAAAAGGTTGCCATTGAAGGGGTATAAGAGACAGTAATGTACAATTGGTGTAAGGAAAAAATAGTGAGGGAATCCATCTTATCGATTGGCTAGCACTATCTATCCCCAAACACCTTGGAGGATGGGGATTTAAAAACCTATCATGGTTTGCAAAATCTTTATCTCTAAAAAACATGTGGAGAGCCCTGTTCAGTAGGGGTCTATGGAGTCTGATTATAAAAGGAAATTATTTAAGTCACAAGTCTATAGTGGACTAGATCAAAGGATATGCAAAAAATCTGGTCAAAGGAGGCTCCATTGTCTGGAAAGATCTCACTACATCTTTTCCCATTCTTTTTAACTAGCTAGCTTGGAAAGTTGGGGATGACAAACAAAGAGTCTTGGGTAAGGACCCTTTCATTGGAGAAGGTCACGCCCACAAGTTTTCTCTAGAATTAATTAACTATGTTAATCCCAAAGGAATTGTCCATTTACATAATATTAAAACAAGTGGCTCCTCTTTGTCCTCCGGAAACTACTAGCTAACCTCATTAGAGTTGGGAATGGAAGGAATATGAGTAGAGGAATGGAAGAATTTTATATTAGAGATAAACCTAAAAGGAATTAGAGTAAACAATTCTAAGGACCATCTGATTTGGAGCTGGGATACATCCTTTGGGGAGGTAAAAGCCTGATTGACATATGAAGCAATTCTATATTCAAAGGTGGAGCCAAATCATGGATGGTGGAACTATTGTACTTTGAAATGGACCATCCTAGCCAAATTAAAATGCTTCACCTAGCTAGTCCTGCACAATAATATATTAACCTAGGAGAATCTACAAAAAAAGAGATTTTGTAGGTCCTAATAGTTGTAACCCGTGTAGACAACAACAAGAAACAGTGGATCATAGATTTACACAATGTTATGCTTCACAAGGAATCTGGACCACACTTTTACAGGATTTGGGCATCCACACAATTCAAAGATGGGATTCTTTTGAGGAATCTCTTATTTGCTAAAACAAGCACTATAAAGGACACATTAACCATCACTCTAAAAGACATTAAAAGTGAACACTATTTCTACACATTTATCCATAAATCAACCATTCCTCATGATCCCCTGAAAATTGAACAATCACTAAAAACTGAACACCATTGCTACACATGTATCCATAAAACAACCATTCTTCATGATCCCCTTCAACCTCATGTACAACCTAAAACAATCACCATGAAAGACTCCAAAAATTGAACACCATACCTACACATTTATCCATAAATCAACCATTCTTCGTGAACTTCTTCAACCTAACCTACAACCTAAAAAAATTACCATGAAAGACACTAAAAATTGAGCCACCATATCTACACATTTATCCATAAATCAACCATTCATCATGATCCCTGTAACCTAAAAATAGTTGCCATGAAAGACACTAAAAAATTGTTACACATTTATCCATAAATCAACCATTATTCATGAACTTCTTCAACTTGACCTACAACCTAAAAACAATTAGCATAAATGACTAAAAATTGAACAACAATGTTGCACATTTATTCACAAATCAGCCATTCTCCATGATCTTCTTCAGACTGGCCTACAACCTAAAAGAAATCACCATGAAAGACACCAATGCTGGGCATTTATGTATAAATCAACCATTCTTCATGATCCTATTTAAACTAGACTAAAACCTTATATTATTAACTACAATAAAGCATTTTCATAAAAATAATAAATTAGAGGCATGCAAGAAACTAGAACTCTGCATTTATCCACAAACCAGTAGTTTTTCATTATCTCCTGAAAATTTATACACAACCCTTATAAGATTTTAAAGCTGTAGGAAATACAATTGTCCATTATCCCAAACCGTTACAAAATTGTTGTAGGAAACACAGTCATCCATAATCCCAAGCAGTTACAACTCATTTTATTTCCCTTCTCTACACCAAAAGGATAAATTCCAGCTCTACACTACAAAGATTCAACAAAACCCACATTGCAGAGACTTGTTCTTGCTATAACTCTAAGGATTTTAGATGTAAAGAGATATAAAAGAGGACAAATTTGATTTAAAGATATAATAAAAGAAAACAAATTGGATATACCCTAATTTCAGCACCTGTAAAGAATAACAGGCTATTATGAATGGGTTTGAGGCTTTCGCTGCAGGACTTTGAGCCTGTTGATGCCATTGAAATAAGATTTTTCCTTGGATGCAAGGCTAGTTAGCCCATCAAGTTGCATTGGTATGTAGGCCTCTTCTTTTTCTTTTCTGTTTTGAATGGACATGGGGGTTGAATCGAAAGTAGCATGCAGTTGTAATGAATGCACAAAGAGTTTGTGACAAGCAGTGTGGTGGGGGGCTTGAGAGTAATGTTAGTAAGATAGTTTAGTTAAAGGTACAGGACTTGAATATCTGCTGAGACAAGCCTGTTGGTGAATTCTTCAGGAACTGCCCCTGTAAAAAGGTTATCGTTGAGGTATATACTCTAGACGTAGGGTTTCAAGGGTTTGTTTGGGGTCATTGCTGTGATGTTCGATTTTCCCTTTGTCTTTCCTGCTCGGGGCTGGTTGTTGGGCGAAGCCCTCCGTCGAAGAACCTGGATGTTCAAAGTGAAACCTAATGACTAAGCCATTTTCGAGGATGATTCAAGAAAAATTCTTGACTATGGAGCAGAATTTTAGAGCTATGTACATAGACAACAATGAATAGGCACCATAATAGCGAAAATTTCACAAATACCAGCATGAAAAGTCTAATAGTTGTAACATGTGTAGACAAGAACAAGAAATAGTGGATCATAGATTTACACAATGTTATGCTGCACAAGGAATCCGGACCACATTTTTACAGGATTTGGGCATCCACACAATTCAAAGATGGGATTCTTTTGAGGAATCTCTTATTTTCTAAAACAAGCACTATAAAGGACACATTAACCATCACTCTGAAAGACATTAAAAGTGAACACCATTGCTACACATTTATCCATAAATCAACCATTCATCATGATCCCTGTAACCTAAAAACAGTCGCCATGAAAGACACTAAAAAATTGTTGCACATTTATCCATAAATCAACCATTCTTCATGAACTTCTTCAACTTGACCTACAGCCTAAAAACAATTAGCATAAATGACTAAAAATTGAACATCATTGCTGCACATTTATTCACAAATCAGCCATTCTCCATGATCTTCTTCAGACTGGCCTACAACCTAAAAACAATCACCATGAAAGACACCAATGCTGGGCATTTATGTATAAATCAACCATTCTTCATGATCCTATTTAAACTAGCCTAAAACCTTAGATTATTAACTGCAATAAAGAATTTTCATAGCAATAATAAATTAGAGGCACGCAAGAAACCAAACTCTGCATTTATCCACAAACCAACAATTTTTCATTATCTCGTGAAAAGTTATATACAACCTTTTTAAGATTTTAAGGCTGTAGGAAATACAATCGTCCATTATCCCAAACCATTACAAAATTGTTGTAGGAAATACAGTCATCCATAATCCCAAGCAATTATAGCTCATTTTATTTCCCTTCTCTGCACCAAAAGGATAAATTCCAGCTCTACACTACAAAGATTCAGCAAAACCCACATTGCAGAGACTTATGCTATAACTCTAAGGATTTCAGATGTAAAGAGATATAAAAGTGAAACCTAATGACTAAGCCATTTTGGAGGATGATTCAAGAAAAATACTTAACCATGGCGCAGAATTTTAGAGCTATGTACACAAACAACAACGAATAAGCACGATAACAGTGAAAATTTCACAAATACCAGCATGCAAAGCCACAAACATATCCACAAAAAAGGGATGAAAGGTCCCTGCAACCCTAAACCCTCAAAACCTGCCATAGAAAGTTTACAAAAATTCCAAATAGGGTTGTTTGTGTTGAAAAACACAGAGAAATTGCTAGTAGGATTGAAATCCTACCGGATAGAGGCCATGGATGGTCACCGACCTTCTTCAGAGCTCGCCACACCTTCGCCACACCTTCTCCACACCTGCAACGAGAAGAAATAGGCCATTAGACAATAGAAAACAACCAAAAAAACCAGCAGAAAACAGCAAAACCTACAATTACCTCTTAAAAAAATACCTTCGACCTTGAACTTGGTAAAATTGCAACTGACTCCTCCCCAAACAATAAAAACTGCGAATAAGACCACCACCAAAGAAACCCTAAACAGCCAACGGTCCAGAACGACCAACAACTCCAGGTGGAAAACCACAAGAAAACCAGAAGCGATGTTCCAACCATAAACCCTAAACCTCGAACAAACATGGATATCAGCACCTGCATACTAGACGAAGCGCACAGGTTCTGGGGCCGTCCCGCACCATCCTCGATGGAGGGCTTTACCCAACAACCGGCCTCGAGCAGAAAGACAAAGGGAAAATGGAACATCGCAGCAATGACCCTAAACAAACTCTGGAAACGGTGCAGAAATTAAACCTAAGTACATGACACGATGTCCAACACGTGGACCTCCACGGTGGACATGTGTCGTAGGATCTTCACAAGCGTTCACGTGGTGGCAGGTGACGTGGTGGGGAGGGCGCACAGGTAATGGCGTCCCTCCCCTATTTACAGCTTTACAGAGAAATATTTCTACCTTTCGTAGGTTATCAGATACGGTTTTGTCTATACAAGTCTAATCATCAATGGGTTATGTCTATTGTTTGCTTTATGTTTTTAGATTGTTGTACCCAGGCTAAAGACTCTACATTTGATATTACTGTAACCATTGTTTGCAATACATAAAAGTATTTTCTTTTCCAGAACACAATATACACTTCCACCTTTCATTATTTCAATGGTTACACATTCTCTACTCATTCTTGTAACCGAACATTATGTTAACTAACTTGCATGTCTTTTATAGAAATCATCCATTTCAGTTATTTACATAACAAAAAATCAACAGTTTGTTCAAGAAGTTAATACTTATTTGTTTAATCCATCCTTGCTATGGAATCTGAACAGGAAATTAACTTGCTATCTACCCAACTTGTGAGTCTGGCAATCACGTCCGGCCTCCTCTTGGCTTTCGAGGGGTGAGTAGCCCCCTGAGCCTCTAGCTTCTAGAGTAGTTAAAGATGAGATGAGGCTTTCAAGGATGAGTAGCCCCTGAGCCTCTAGCTTCACCATTACAAGACCTCAAGACTCTAGTCCCGTCCAAAATGACTTCTAGACCTTTATATTCATGGTTTCCACTAGACTTTATTCATGGTTTCCATTGGCAGATACCAAATCTAGAAGACCCCTTTTAGTGGTGGTTTCCACTGGCTTCTACCAGATCTAGAAAACCCCTTTTAGTAGTGGTTTCCACTGGCTTCTACCAGATCTAGAAAACCCCTTTTAGTAGTGTGCTCATAATCCCCCTCTCTCTCCCCAAGTTGAGATAATTTTTTTCCTTTTTATTCCCCTAATGAATGGATAATTTTTTTTCCTTTTTATTCCTCCTCCAATGAATGAATAATTGTTTTCTGTAACTACCTGGAAGCCAAGATCCTCTTCTAAAGGTTTTCCGTCATTTCCTTAACTAAGAAAAATTCAACCGTCATTTCCTTAACTAAGAAAAATTCAACACAATACCAAAAAATAACCACAATGTTATTTTCCTATATTCCTCTTGAAGTGTATTCTAACTTAAATTACCAAATTGTTTCGTGAACGTAAAAATGAAAATAAATGTCAGTAAAAGTGAATACCAAACTGTCCCATGCTCAGAGGTGTTACACTCTTCAAGTCTCTCTTTTTAATTGGAAACTAAAAATGCATTATATTTAAATCTTATAAATCTTAATATAAATCCCAAATAACCACATTTTAATTTTAAAAATTTGTTTGATATAATTTTTGAAAAAACTTTATGGTCAACTAATATAAAAATTTTAAGATAATAAATGGTATAAATAATATAAATAATAGTGGCTCTTTTCCATTAGTAGATTTTGGGGCTCCCTATCATTAGCTTTTATTTATCTGTAAATCAATAATTTTTTTAAATTTCTGTACATGCCTATATATATCAAATTTATTTTTGATATATAAACATATATATATTTTTATATGTCCCTAGGGACATGGTATGGTGTTATCTGTGGCGATTGTGATGTATGGGAGATTCTTGCGTCGAGATGCTCGTGGATTTTGGGGCTCCCTTTTATTACCTGGTATTTATTTGTAAATCAAGAATTTTTTTATTTCTCTATATACCTATATATATCAAATTTATTACATTTACATTTTACGTTCTTTTACATTTTATTTTTTATTACCATTTGGGTACCTAGACATTTCCATTCCAGACGATCCAGAAAAACAAAAACAGATCGTCTAAATGGTCCGAAAACATATTTTTTTAAGCTTTTGAAATATTAATAAATATTAATGTATTTTATATCTATTAAAAAAATATTATATCAGTTTTAAAATTTAAAATAGATATTAAATTTTTTTATATTTATTAAAAAAATTATTATATTATTTTCAATTTTAATATAGATACAGTATTGGATAAAATGATTTTCAAAATTAAAAATCATTAATGAAATATATTTTATAAAACATATTTAGAAATATATTTGAAATTTTAAAAGAAAGTATAAAATTTTTAGAATTTTATTTATTTATGATTAGTTGGTAAATACTTATGTGCATTAAAACTATATTTCACACTAATTTAAAAAAATAATAAAAATGAATTAAATCGTATTTTAATCTTAAAACTACATTTCACATTAATTTTAAAAAATAATAAAAATGAATTAAATCATAATTTTAATCTTAAAAGACATTCATCACTCTCCTCCAAATCATTATCGACTAACTTAATCATCGTATATTAAACTAATAAAAACATTTCTTAAAACATATTTACATCGATTAACCTAAACTAAAACTAATCATTATATACCGGGGTGGTATAAAGACACGAGGGTCTGGTTGAACTATTGGGAGACCAAACAGAATAATGCATTGCAAAACATTATTAACATTAAAAATATTGTTATTTCTAAGTTCAAAGAAAAAATGTGGTGTGAGAAGGATTTAGCAGCTAAAAGAAAATCAAGTTATTATAAAAATCAAGTTATTATAAGAAGGTCATCAACCCCACCTTAGAAGATCAAAAGTATCTTTCTATTTTAACTAGCTCAAAGAAGAAAATTAATATAACGAAAATTAGAACGAACTCTCGTGAGCTCCATAGTGAAACAGGTCGTTGGGCAATTCTTAAAACACACCATGGATGGAAAGGTCGTTGGACAGTTCCTAAAACACCATGGATGGAAAGGATCTGCCATTGGACAGTTCCTAAAACACCATGGATGGAAAGGATATGCCATCTCTGTGAGAATAGGAGAAAGTGCTCAGCATACAACCACATTAGATCTCAGTTTCATAATATTTGTCGCAATATTGACCTTCATAGCCTTCTACGATGTCAAAATTATAGTGAGCTCGAGAGGCTTCTCTCCAAGTTTTTTGAACATAGGAATAAAATCTTAAATCAAACTAAATAATTTGTTTCTTTAGGTCCGATAGACCAAAGTTTGGTCTCAATGGACGTTAACCATCATCATCATAATTAAATTAATAAAAAACATTTTTAAAATAAAAACCATTTTAAATTTAATTATAATAGGTAACTAATAAAAAAACATATTATAATATAATTAATATATATATATAATTTATACCACTTAATTTAGACCATACAATTTTTAGTTTTAGTTTTTTTTATAAAGCCTATAAGATATAGTTCAATTAATGACTTTCAGAATTTTTAGAACATATTTAAATTGTACCGTCCTAATTAATTTAGACATTTTAATTGTATCATTTTAATTTAGACAACAAAGAATTTTTAGTTCTTTTCATTAAGCTCACAAGATGTAACTCAATTAATGATTGTCTTGTACCATCTTAATTTAGACAACATAATTTTTAGTTCTTTTGATTAAGCTCATAAGATGTAGCTCAATTAATGAATGTCTTTTTACCAATTAATGATTGTCTTGTACCATCTTAATTTAGACAACAGAATTTTTAGTTCTTTTGATTAAGCTCATAAGATGTAGCTCAATTAATGATTGTCTTTTACCTCAATTAATGATTGCCTTGTACCATCTTAATTTAGACAACAGAATTTTTAGTTCTTTTGACAAAAGCTCATAAGATATAGCTCAATTATTGATAGTCTTTTACCATTTTAATTTAGACAACATAATTTTTAATTTTTTTTACTAAACTCATAAAATGTAGCTCAATTAATGATTATCTTTAAATAATATGTAAAAGATAAGATTCAAAATTTAAATTCCAATTAATTAAATTAACAACAAAATAACTTCCTAATTTTTTATTAGTAATAAAAAAATTATTAATTTGTGCATTAAATGTAGTCTATATTAATCATTGTTTATATTAATCATTGAAAAATTGATTTCCATCCTTTCACTTGAAATTTGCTTTCAACCCTTCGCTATTACTGACGATTATAGTTATACAAATATATTAATTATGGTTTATATTAATCATTGAAAAATTGCTTGCCACCGAAATTTGCTTTCAACCCTTCGCTACTGACGTATATAGTTATACAAATATATAAATTATAACTACCATTCTAGAGAGGTGTTTATAAAAGAAAATATTTCTACGAGGCTTACAGTATGTATTCTTACAAATTTGTAGTAGCGTGAATTGAAATTCGTTAATTGGAATTCTGCACCATAGAATCAACCGGTAAATTTTATTTTTAAAATAATGACAACGCATTAATGTGAAATAATATCATCAAATAAAATATTTTTCCTAAACGATATTTTTTCCCTTTCGTGAATTTCTTGATCTGTAATATTTTGGAAGTGGCCGCGTTATTTATATATCTGAATGCACATGTATGACTAGACCTAGTCCATTGACAGACAGTTTTGTGATTTCTGCAATGCTCAGAAATGTCTTTTTGCATGGGGTTATCAAGCTAAGAGAAAGTGAGATTCCGTGGAAGAGTTCCGTAAGATTCTATGATTTCAAGCTAGGCTAGAAAGCCCTCCATACTAGACTTTAAAGATCTACCCCATGGTAGACTATAAAACGCTTAAAAGCATAACTTGTATTTATAAAAATCTAAATTATTGTAACGCCTAGAAAATATCTTTTAAAAACTAATTTATAAAAGATTAAATTAAAAACTTTTGGCAAGTTCTAGCTTGCACGCTATTGGTGCCAAATGACTAGGTAAAAAAGTAATTTTATAGCACTAGAAGAGGAGCAAAGGAAAACATTAGATGATGGTTTTCTCTCTTCAGGTTTCCATTTTATATTTGGTGTTTGGTTTCTCTTATAAAAAATAATTTTATAATAATAGAAGAAGAGTAAAAGAAAACATTGGAGGATGGTTTTCTCCTTCTGGGTTTTCACATTACATTTGGAGGATGGTTTTCTCCCTCTGGGTTTCCACATTACATCTGGTATCCCTTATGTGTGATGGTTTTTATGGTTATTTTCTTTGATGTCATGATAGTTACGTGCATGTTGTTTATGTTTATGCATAGATCTTCTTATCTGTTATGCTGCTAATGAATCTAAAATTTGTGATAAGAAAAAAATGGAAAATTGGTCATAAGTTACAATATTCATTTACGACCTCTCGTGCCAACCCCTCCCCCTTCCCCCTCCCCCTCTCAGTCGTGTTCAAGGTTTCTAACAATTCTTAGATATGATTTAAGAATATAATATATATATATAATATATAATATATATATATATAATATATATAATTTAATAGTTTACGGATATTTTAGTAGTATAGACAATTTTAACTTATAAAATTAAATATTCCCAAATAATTTTTTCTATTTCAAAACTTATATGTGTGTTTGTGATCTCCACTTATATATTTTTTTTAATTCTCAACATTACAATAAATAAATGATTATTATAAATCAACATTATTTTTTAACAATTTAATTATATAACTATATTAATTTTATATATTTAAAAATATATTTAAAATTAATTATTAAATAATTAATATATATATATATATATATATATTTTAACAATTTAATTTATATAACTATATAATTTTAATATATTTAAAATTAATTATTAATTATAAATATATATATATAATATATATAATATATATATATATAAATAACCCAAATTTGTTCGCAATAATAATGAAAAAGATACAAACACACTATAATGAATAAATATATATCGTTTTAATGAATAAACGTATATCGTTTTAGCTATCCTATTTTTAAATATAAAAAGTATTCTCAATCTCAAATAATAAATTTTACAAAAATTTCTATAATAGTTTTATTGTTTACCACCTTTAATGAGGAATGAATGCTTAATTCTCGAGATTATTCTAAAAATAACAATTCCTAAACAATACAAGTGAAATTCATTATTACGGTTATCAAGCCATCTTTTTATATGAGATCACACTAACAAATTTAACCATAAACTAGATTTATGAAATTTTAATGCCCTGCCATTTCAAAATTTAAAAAACTAAAATAAATATGATTATTATTATTATGAATATTATTATTATTATTATTATTATGAATTTTGTTTAACATTGGTTCACAAATTTAGAGTCAATAATTAGTATTTTATGTTATCTATTAATATTTGATCTAAATAACATAACTTTAAATTTACAACATATTTATTATGGTTCTATCTATTATTATTTCATTTGTCTTGGGGTATGATTGACATCACAAGTGCAACCTACATGGTTATATAACAAAATTTAAAAAATCAAAACTAAAAAGAAGATCATCTAAAGGAAAGGGATTTTCCCATTAAACTAGAGAATACTCAACCTTATTTCAATCCTAATTATGAGTATCAATTCTTCATTTTGGTGAAACCCCACATACGCTATAGTTACATTTAATAGGTTCTCTACATTTGCATCGTTTAGCATAAAATACAACTTTTATTCCATGTTACCAAACATCCATGGACAAGGGTAAGATATTTTTCAGGAATCAACAACATTGAGAAACAATGCTTGAATCCATCAGGAAAATATATTTAGTATAAGTTCAACATGTCACTTGTACGAATTAAGCCTAGGTGGCGAGGCCAACAAACATTCCACCCAACAGCCTGAGATAAACCTAACTGAGCTTTAGCATAAAGTACTCATTTTGACAAAGCAATAATTTTTTCCTCCTTTTAACACTAAGATCATGGTTGCTTCTTAATATCTCATTCTTGGATCTATCAAAACCCTTGTTATCCATAGACCCATATTTCAAGCTTTCATTAAAATCATAATCAAATCCATAATAATTACTTTCCTAACTAGGTTTTCTCACTCTATTTTGAAGATTAATTTAGCATCATGTGACCTTAACCTTTTACCATAATTAGTTCTTTTTTTTTTTGTAAGCTAGGGAGTTATCATTCTCTATTATCAAAAAAGAAAGGACATTACATTTTTAAGATGATCTCAACCTGCCCCGTAGGGAAACCAGGTTTATTGACCATCTATAGTTTTTAACTACATACCAAAAATAAAAGGTTTTTATCCTGTCTTTCCAAGCTTTGAAAACATTCATCTAAAAACTAGTTACATTAACAACTAGCTGCCAATAAGTCTTATCATACTTCCTATGCATATCTAAGGAAAAACTATGCATTTTCTAACTAAATCATAAGAAACAAGCCTATCTTCATTGAGTCTCGGCGTTCTCCAGCTGCTCCTTTTCCTTCTTGACCACCAGGCCATTCGCCTCGAGCTGCTTCTGAAGGTCCTCTAGCCGTTTATCTTGCATGAGCAGGGTGACCAAGATGTTCTTCATCTCTTTCTTTAGGTTGGGGATGCCCTGAGACAGTTCAGCCATTTCTAAGGCTATCTGTTCCATGGCTTTGGCCATGAGTCTCTTCATGACCCAATAGAGGTACAGGGATTGCTTATACAGGGTCATTCTGCCCCTTGTATGACCTGGGTCCGGCATAAGATCCATCCAATCTTCCATTTCTTCCTCTGATTGTGCTTGGATGGCTTCCTCCTCCAAGTGCTCTATTATTCTTCGAATTTTTGGGTTGGTTCGATCATTATATGCCCTCTCTGCAGTTCTGACTCTAGTTTCAATGGTTCTTCTCCCCTGTCCTCCTTCTGTGCTCGCGCTTGTCTCCCCTTCTTCTGTTGTTCCTTCCCGATAGCGTCTGCCCCTCCTGCTTCTCCCTTCTGCGATTCCCCGTCTTCTTTGCCGTCCTCGACCACGGCGGCCTCACCCGCGTCCCCACCTACCTTTCCCGAACTCAGCTCCCAACTCCTATTCATCCTCGGCTTCCTTCCGTCCCCTTTTCACGTTCTTGTTACCGGTACCCTGCCTAATTTGGCCACGTTCATTCAAACCTGTCGCTGCCATTCCCGCTTCCTCTTCCTGGGCTTCACTGTCATCCTCAGAGACTTCATACACCGGAAAGTAGAACTGCTCGGGTTCCGCTTCCAATTTCCCCTTGCCCTTTACGTCCGGGCTTGCTCGGCTCTGGTCCCCATCAGCTACATTACTTCGCAGCCATCTCCCCGCCGCTCTGCTTCCCTCCGCAGCCATTCTCTTCCTATTTTTTGACCCTGAATTTTGCTCCCCTGCTTCTTCTGTCCTGCTTTCCCGACTGGCCTTTCTCCTGTCTGTAATTTGGCACTGCTCCCCTCTCTCGTCGATTTCCCTGCATGTACTATCCCTCGACCCTCTTCGCCACCCTGTTTCCCTTATACCTCCCTTCTTGATGGCCTTAGGCTCCACTTCTCTGTCCTCTCTGCTGTCCCCTGTCCTCTCACAATCAATTCCTTGTCCCTTGTCTGGCATTCTGACGGCGCCACCATCATTCCTCGTCCCCCTGCTTTCCTTTCTCTCCTGATCATGATCCGTCCCACCGCTTCTGCCCCCAATTGCCATCATGCTTCGGAACTTGGCGGCGTTGTCCATCCTTGTACCCCTTCGCGTTTTCATAACTCCACCTGCCCATGCTGTGGTTATTACATGGTTGATTATTTTATAGTCGATTCGATTTAGCAATACTGCTATATCCTGGATGATGCCCGTTGTCCTCCAGCTTTTAGCAACTTTCTCCCAGCTCTTACCATCCTTCAGCTTCTGTAGCATCTCTATCGTGATCCGGAATCCCCTTCTATTTCCAAGTTCATATATCTGTTCCTTATTTCTATTCTCAAGCCTTGGTAAACCGCCCAAAGTTCCGCCTCATTGTTCGTCATCTCCCCTCCCCATTCCACAAAGACCCACCTTGTTTCTCTTTTACCATCTCTGAATATTCCACCTATGCCTGCTGGACCAAGGTTACCCTTCTATGCGCCGTCGAAGTTCAATTTTATGAAATGCTCTCCTGGGTATCTAAATTGGTTAGAGCTTTGGGCTTGGGGATTTCTTTTCCTGTCTTTCTTGGGATAAATCATATTGAATTCCAAATTTAGTTTAGCAACTATCCTTCCTTCTTCTTGATTTATTTTCCAGTCTTCCTCCTCCCAGGTCTCTGAGAGAATGGTTTCTTTGATCGCTTTGCATACCTCCTCCCACGTTCTTTCCGGTTGATTTTTTTTCCCCCTAAAAATTCTCTTGTTCCGCTCTTTCCATAGGAACCAAATTACGAAGCCTATTGAAACAACCCAAATCCTACTTACTACCTGACTTTGAAATTGACCTTTTCCCCATTGCATTATGGTTCTTCCAATGCTGCTAGGATCTCTCTTTGTCCTCCCAAAGAGCGCTCCTATCTTATCCCATATATTTCCTGCATAAGGGCACTTATTTAGGAGATGCTCCTAGTTTTCCTCTTCTCTGTTGCATAAGGTGCACTTCGAAGGTCCATAATATCCTCGTTTTTGAATTTTATCCCAGGTTAGGATCCTACCTTTGCTTACCAGCCATGCGAAGATAGTTATTTTCGGCCACCACTTTCCTTCCCAAATTCTTTTCCATTCCATGACTTCGTTTTCCCTTTCCCGGCTTGTTGACAAGTAGTAAGCTTCCTTTACTATGAAAGTCCCTTTCATTGATCTTCCCCATCTAAGGATGTCCTTTCCTGGTCTAGTCTTTATCCTTCTCAGTTCTACTTCCTTAGTGTAGTTTTTCTCCATTTCTTGGGGTATGTTTTCAAACCATTCCTCTGGTGTTTTCCAGGTCCGCCACATTGCATTAGTTTCCTCATTTGTCCAGTAGTCCTTGACATATTCCATACCAGCCATCTTCACTTTCTGCTTGGTTTCTTGTAGGGACTGGATCTCTACAATTTTGCCTTTCTGCTGCCACCCATCCTCCTAGAATTTGGCATATCCTCCTTCCCGAATCTCCCAGAAGGCATATTTATTAACCACATCTCGATTTTGACTTGCTAGATCCCATATAGAGGACCCTTTTGGAACTTCCTCGATTCTTAGTTTACCTATAGTTGATTCCGGCATGTTGTATTTTAGTTCCCATATTCTTTTCCAGACATCCTTTCCTCCTTGAAGCTATCTCCACCAAAGTTTGGCGCCTAGAATCTTATTTAGCATTTCGGGGTCCCTTATACCCAGTCCTCCTTCCTCCTTCCTTTTAGCCAGGTTCTTCCATGATACTAAGGCTCATTTCCTTTGTTGTTTAGGTCCTCCCCAGATAAACTTGCCAAATATTTCTGACATCTTTGCGCACACACCTTTGGATGCTGCTCTAATGGAAAGAGGATAGATTGGGATCGACTGCAGGACAGACTTTAACAACACAATTCGACTGGCTATGTTTAAGGATCTGAAGGACCAGCTGGCCAAACGCTTCTTGATTTTCTCTATCACCTCCTGCCAATTCTTCATCCGGGTGGGGTGAATATCCAGTTGGTTCCCTAAATACTTGGTTGGAAGGTCTCCTTGTCTGAAGCCCAGGGTTCTAGTAAGATGAGCTTTAATGGCTTCAGGGGTGTTAAAAATAAAAGTACATGATTTGTCCTTATTTACCTCCATACCAGATGCTTTCATGAAGATGTCCAACACTTTCTTGATCATTCTCACTTCTTTGATAGTTACTTCTCCAAATAGAATTATGTCATCAACAAATTGTTGATGCGTTATTGCCAAATTGTTTCCCCAATGTTTGAGGCCTTTTATTCTCTTTTCCATAAGTTCTCTTCTGATTATTCTTCCAAGTCCTTCAGCTGCCAGTATGAAAAGAAAGGGCGAGATATGATCTCCTTGTCGTATGCCCCTAGTAGCATTGAAAGTGGCTGTAGGGGTACCATTTACCAGGATTGAGAAGAAGGGGGTTGAAATCATGCTATATATCCATTCAATCCACCTCTTTTCGAAACCATATGCTTCCAACACCATTCTTAGGTATCTCCAGCTCAGTCGATCATAGGCTTTCGAGAGATCCAGTTTTATCATCATTCCCCTCTATTTCTTTTGATTCAGGGAGTGGATCATCTCTTGTGTAACGACTAAACCATCTAGGATTTGTCGCCCCTCAACAAAACTAGTTTGTTCTGGAGATATGATACTCAAGAGTAAAGGTTTTAGTCTTTTTTCTATCAGGGTGGCTATGATCTTATAAATAACATTACATAAAGCTATAGGCCAAAATCCTTGGGCATCCTCTGATTTATTGCTTTTAGGGATCAGGGTTAGAAA
This sequence comes from Pinus taeda, assembly GCA_000404065.3. Classification (NCBI taxonomy): domain Eukaryota; kingdom Viridiplantae; phylum Streptophyta; class Pinopsida; order Pinales; family Pinaceae; genus Pinus; species Pinus taeda. Next base: position 165,046 of record APFE030124629.1, read on the forward strand.
GGTCAAATTAATACCTGGCCAGATATTTTGCTTCAATCTTAATTCCTCGACAGCTTCCAAGATATCCTGCCCTAAGAAGTGCCATCTTGCCTGGTAAAATTCAATTGTAAATCCGTCGGGCCCAGGAGCCTTTCCTTTTTTCATGTTCATGACCACCTCCTCAACCTCTTCCATTGTAGCCGCTCTCATCAAGGCCTTATTTTGTTCCACTGTTATGATCTTTGGTATCTCCTTGGAAATCTGATCTATGGCTTCTCTCCATTCCTCTTGCGTTTCAGTGAGGATTTCTTTATGATACTCCACTAGAACCCTTTCTATTCCTTCCTGCTCAACTACCCTTTCCCCCTCTTTGTTTTTAATCGAGAAGATCTGGTTCCTTTGTCTGTTTTTGTATCATTGCTTGGTGGAAAAATTTTGTATTCCTTTCTCCTTCGCGCAGCCACTGTATTCTTGATTTTTGTCGCCACATAATCTCCTCTTGCTTCCTCCTTTCTTCCAGCTGGTTAATTATTCTTCCCTCCTCTTTGCTTTGTTCTTCATCCCTTCCTGCCCAGATTATCTACTGCTGGATGTCCTCCATTTCTTGTTCTAGTTTTTGCTTTTCCTCCATAATGTGCCCGAATTCTTCTTTGTTCCACTTTCTAATTTGGCTTTTAATTTCCTTGAGTTTCAACTGGAATGTATGCATTTTACCTTTCCCTTCAATTCTGCTCTGAGTCCACCATTCTTCCATTTTATGTATGAACTCAGGATTTCTGAGCCAGAAAGTCTCAAAATGGAAAGGTTTCTTTCCTTTGTTTTTCTTGATATCGATTTCTAATCGAATCAGCCAATGGTCTGAACCTAGCTCGGGGAGGATTTTTGTTTCTATAAAAACATCACGGTTCAGAATTTGTTCTGATAAGAGGAACCTATCCAGCCTCGACGCTATCTGGTTTCTTCCACCCCTCCTACTGTTCCATGTGAAAACACCATTAGTTGTGGGAATATCAACTAATCTCTGTTCAGTTATTAGCTCATTAAAATCTTCCATGCTCTGGTCCATTCGTCTTATTCCTCCCCTCTTTTCGCCTAACTCCCGAATCAAGTTAAAATATCCTCCAATTATCCATAAGTTGCCTGGCATAATTCTCCTGACTATTTGGACATTATTAAGGAAATCCTTCCGGTCCCTAGGTGAATGGGGGCCATAAACCCCAGAGATTATAATTCTTTCCTCCATTCCTGTTAACCTGAACATTCCTGATAAAATCCTAGGTAGGCTAATCCAATTTTCAAAAATAACTTCCTCAGGGTTCCATAAAATTGCTAATCCTCCTGTCGTACCATTTGCATCTTGAGCCATAACCTCGTACATTGGTCTCATCTTTTTCACAATTTCCTATAGCTGCTGCTGATCCATTTTTGTTTCTTGAATTAGCATAATGGTAGGTTTGTCCTTCTTCAATCTTTCTTTCAAATATCTCTGCTTACCCTTACTGTTGAGTCCCCTAATATTCTAGCTTGTTATGATCATTTAAAACTTTTTGAGGGTTGTTGAAATACCTCTGATAGAGGTATCACTCTTCCTGAATTGACTAGAGTTTCTCCCACTGCTTGAATCGTCTCGTTTATTGTTCGTCTTCCTCTCTTTCTGCCTCCTTTGCCATTGCCGTCCATTCCCAGGTTTTGAGTTCCTTGAGTGCCTATTTGATCTGCCCCTGTTTCCAGCGTACCTCCTATCTTCTCCTTGTATTTTTGGAATGCTTCCTTGTATTGTTGTTTCTGTGATTCCGGTATAAATCTTTCATCTAGGTTCTTTCATTCTTGGAGCAGCTTCTTCATTATTTTTTCTTCCTCCGTCCCATTTTCTTTTCGATTTTTTGGACCCTTCAACGATTGATCCATTGTGTTTTCCTGACTTCCTCCCATCTCTACCTCTGTTTCTCTGATCTGGCTTGTAGTTTTACCAGTGGTCTCAGTTATGATCTCCATGGGGACATTTTCATTTTCTTCCTCAGTCCTTTTCCCTTCTTCCGTTTCCTCTTCCTCATCCTGAAGGACCTAGAACTTATTCCGATTTTCAGTTGGTATAAACTTTTCCTTTGGTTGCCCTCGTGCTCCTTCTGGTCTTGGTTTTTGTCTTCTCTGAACTTCTCTAAAACCCCTTTCTCCTATATCCGACCTTTCTGTTTTCCTGCTCTCCTCCTCCAATATTCTGGTGGCTTCCCCTTCTCTGTTTTGTGGGCATTCTCGGAAAATATGTCCATACTCATGGCATCTGCGACATCTAAAGGGGATGTGTTTATAATCTATTGGCTAATGCCATATTTCATCATGATATTCCACCTCTACAAACTCCGGTATCGGTTCTGCTATGTTCATGTACACACATATCCTAGCATATGATGTGTATTTCCCCCTTTTGGTCGATTCTGCCACTTTGACAAAGGCCCCGATTGAGTTCCCAATCCCCTCCAATACTTCAGGGTGCCAGAATTCCGATGGTAGCCCAAACAATCTAACCCAAATGGGTGCTGCCAATAACTTCTCTGCATCTGGGTTATATCTGTCTTCCCAGTGCCTCATGAATAGACCAGCATTGTTCATGAAGTATGGTCCTTCCTCAAATATTCTCTCTTTGTCTTCGAGGTTTGTAAAAATGACAGTGGAAAAGCCCTTAGCACCAAGTTTCAGGTCTATATGCCCTTTTGGCTTCCATCTTAGTTGAATCCATTTCATTAGATCCCTTTCAGATGGCCAAAACCCTATGAACTTACAGATCAATGCATGGTCTTTCATGTAACAACGATAATCTTCCAATTTATTGTTAGGAATGACATACCTTGGTTTCTTCTGTGCCCTGGGTAGGCATCTACCCCCCATTCTTGCTTGCCATCGGCTTCCCAAGACTGGTGTGGTTTGGCCATTCTCCTGCTGCATTCCATGCGTTCCTCCTCCGCTAGTTTCGCCTGCTACCACAATTTTGAAGGAGGGGATCTCTCCCCTCCCCTGGTTTCCTTCCATGGCTCCTTTCAGTCCCACCCAGATGCTATTTCCTTTCTTCCTTCTAATTTTTGCGCCTGCTGTCCGCTTTCTGCGGCTGATTACCTCTCCTCTCTCCTCCCGAGCCGCCTTCACCCAGCAATGAAGATCTTTAGCCCTAATCGTCGTCAAAACCCTAGCTGCGTTGTATGCCCTGGTTCTCTCCGTCTCATCTCCCAACATAATTAGTTCTTGAAATCAAGTCTTCGTATTCATTATTTCTTAATTTTCTCAAATCCTTTACCTCATTGATATCCACCTTTCACATAGCCTCCTCTTCATCAATTCAATCTCACTTTTTTTTTAAATCCTCTTTGCTTTGAAATATCAATTTTTCTTCTATAAATACATCTATTTGGGAATATGGATTTTTCTTTGTGAACCATGTTGCTAGCTCTTCCTCTTAAATTCATTCATCACACCCATAAATAGTTGTTGATCATAGGCAGTACCAGTTAGAGGTCTTTCCAATCTCTTTCCATGCATTTTCCTTAGTATGCTATCCCTGTGAATCTACGTACTTTTAGCCAATAACATGGACTGGGATCCCCCATCATAGAAATTATAACACCATGTGATCTAGATCTTGGGTGGAGGTCCCCAAGATATGAAAATTTGAAATGCCAGAAAAGGATCAGAAGACAGAGTAAACAAAGCCACCAAGAAAACTTTTATTAAAATAAAGAATAACTGTAAAAGCTACATTATGGCGGATAATGTGTCCTTTTATAAAATGTCACTTGTTACTTATAGCTATTTTTTAGTTACAATATCGCAGTTAAATTCCATGGGTGGATGAATATCATAGGTGAATGTCATTTACAATATCATGGGTGGATGCGACTTAGAACAACATGGGTGGATAAATAACATAGGTGAATGAATACTATGGGTGGATGTCACTTCCCATTCAGAGAATTCCTTTCTCCTTAAGAAGCAATGGTCCCCATTATGTGAAGTTTCCTCCTGAGAAGCCTTTGTTGAATATGAATAGACACTGAAGAGAATGGTTTTGTGTGGTTAACCCATAATCATGATGAATGAAGATCTAAGGATGGAGATACCCTGTAATTTTTATTGTTGACAAGGTTAACCCTCCCTCTACCCCAATGAGTGGGTCTAACAACTGAAGTGACAATCAACTAGATACCTTCTTAGATTATAATTGAAAAGTAGAACGAGAGAGATGACCTACCTCGCTCTAATGCAAGTCCGATTTCCTTTGTTGAGATCCTCGAACCGCTTGTGTCATGGACTTGTTCCTGCTGCTTCCAGTGCTTATGTACCTGCACAAGTGATCAAGAGGCAACAAAGCATGCCAAAACCAATAGAAAATCCAATAATAACCTACTTAGCTTATCAAGGAATGTCAAGCCAATACATACATGAACATATATATTTTGGGAAGATGAACCAACAATTGTATTATTATTTAAAGAATAAACGGAAGCTTACAACCATAACCTTGATGTTGAAAGGCTCTCCTTGAGTGGTAATCCAAGTCCAAGCCAAGAAACTCTCCAAACACTCCTTCTCCAAGTATAATGAATAGCCTCTAAGCACAAGCTCAGCATAGGGGTGCAAATAGACATAGAACAACCATTTGGGAATGGGAAAGGAGGAATATATTGGCTGGGAGAGGGAGTTATGACTCCTACAAATATAGGATTAGGCCCACATCTAAATAAGGTAGCTCATAGGGATGAGACCAAGAGGTAAAATTAAGAGGATTCGACCTCATCTATGCGAAAACACCTCCAGCTCACTGCTGTGGAAGCTTCTATATCACAAAGCTTCTCATCCTCTTTGGGAAAAATTCTTTTTGAGACCATCATGGGTATGAAAGGGATCAGAGCGATGCCATCACTGGATTAACATGGTGCAACAGGAAATCATTGCATTTTTTAGATTCATAAGGGCAATGACCCTCATTTTAGGGTTTTAAGAGTTATTTCTTCAGGGAAAGCTCTAGATATTTTCCAAGAAAAGTTAAAGGAGGGATCTGAGCTATATACATGGATGACTATATAGTATAATGATCATGTTTCAGGCACTTTAGGGTATGTCATATGGAAGTATAAGAGGCGTAACAAAATATTGTGTAACAAATGCCCCTTAAAGCAGGAAGGAAAAATGAGGAGTGATGGTTGACATGTTTTACGAGCTTTTGGCAAGGACGAGGATGCACATTATTAGAAGACTTGAAACTCAAGGACTCATATACATATACATATCTAAGATCAAGACATGAATCCATGGCATGGAAGGAACCATCCTAATGATGAAGACTAGATAAAAGATCCATGGTATGGATGCAACCATCCAGTGAACAAGGATCATCATAAATATAAAGTCTCACGGTATGGTCACAACCATCCATATAGTAGAAACATGTGTACAATCATGAATGAAATACAACTCCATGCAACTTGAGTCATAACAGACAAGACTTAGGGTCTTGCACTCCATCCCGACCCAATCAAGGTACGAATCCTAACATGAAAATAAACGTGTTGAAGTCGAGCATGCTATAAAACCACCTGATTACCAGCCAGTGATGTGGACCATTAACAAGTACGAGAGAAACCACCAATAATGACAATAACTCTCAAGGTGAAACAATATAATCCGTGAATGTGATAATGAAGCTGAGGTCGAACACACGTGGAATCACTTGATCAAAATCCAATAATGAAGACCTGTCATCGAATGTGAAGAACTGGCCATTAGGGCATGCCAACTCTAAGGTACTGAAAGGGAGTTTCTAATTCATATTCCTGGATAATGAGCTGAAGTCGATAGGAAGTGACCCGTCGAAGGAGGGAAATGATGAATCCCCCATCATTGAAACGAAACAAGGAATAAAGTTGAATAATATTTAGGACTTTAGTAATGACCCAAACAATGTATAGGTAAATAACTATAGATTGGGCTTTTCTTGAACATATTAGTGACACGACTCCAGAGTGTGGCAACATCTGACTCAACATGGGACTAAAGGCCATGATGATAGTGTGGAATAGTCAAATGAGAGGCAAAATGGATCACCCAAACCTGGGAGGACAAGTGACTAAATGAGGATATCCCAACCCTGATACGAGAGCAAAAGAGTGTCATGTTCAAGAGTGACATTTTGCCTATACAAAGGATGTCTCATCTTCATTTTTCCCGCTATTTACCCCAATTATTTTTATCACAAGCTTGAAAGGGATAACATATTTTTGTTATGTAAGTTCATTCTTCGAATGAATCCATCCTAATAAGTTTTACGAGCCTTAGGAAGGGGAAGCTCGGTCTCATCATGGTGACGAGTATTTCATCACAAAGTTTTAACGAGCTCAACATAAGACTAACTCAGTATATTTTTCATATTTAGAGAGTTTGAAAAAGAAACGGAAAAGAATACTCTATCATGTCCCTTTTCATAATTTGTCCCTCGAATCCGAAAAGGAAAAAAACAATATTCGAGGGAACCTCTTAACCATGTCGACCAAGGTGTACCTTTTTCGTAAATAATCAATCTTAGCCTGAAAAAGGGGTAAATGTGTACTGAGGTGAAATCGATTCATTTACTTTAACAGGTTCAAAACGACAAGTACTCGACAATCTTTTCAGTTTTTGAGAGTCAGAAAAGAGCTAAAAGATGACTTTAAGGGGGTTCCTTTTTTGTTTATTTAATGAGTCTGAAAAAGAAATAAAAGAAAACTCCCAGAAACGGTCACTAATGATCATTGTTCACATTGAAGGCACCCGTAATTGCACAAGAAACAGACCCATTACCGATATCGAGAGAAAATATTAAAATATTACAAAAATATTTGACAAAATGACTTTTAAAACTTATAAATAGGTAAAAGGGATTTCATTTTTTTACCATTTTACCAAACTAAGCTATTAAAGTGCTTTTTGTGCCCTAATTCTCTTTATTTTCCAATGGCTATTATGGGAGATCCAGGGTACCATTTCATGATCATCTGCGACAGGTAAGAGCATCATCCCCGCTCTTGCATTTTATTACTTTTTTTATGCATTTTAAACAGTGATTTTTATGCTAGAAAGGAGGATTTACAAATTTTAGGGTGTCGATGACCATTGCAGGTATGGTCATCAGACCTGCGATGGTTGTGCTTGAGCTAAAGGCTCGCGCGATGCCATCGCACTATTTGTAAAAAGAGGCATGATGGTGCCAAGGGCGGTTTTTTGAGATATAAAACTCTCTTTCAAGAAAAAATGTTGATTTTGATCCATGTAAAAAGTATTAATAAGTGTTTAAATGTTGTTTTGTAGGAAAATATGTTCTTGGAGTGCAAAGAAAGAAACCATGAGTTTGAAGATCATCAAGCACCTCAAGACCTTGCATGCATAAACGGTTTGAGGGATTGTGGACTGCTAAAATTCTTCAGGACCACAGGGTTAAGGGCTCAGGTGGAATCACTACCTTATCTGATTAGCCCTTGGGATGTAGATCAAGAGATATTCATCATAAAAGTGAAAGAACTGGAAATTGAGGAGATGGACATCTATTTCATCATGGGATTATCCTATCGAGGAGAAGAAGTTCAACTCTTTGGGTCTCACCAAGGAGGTGAGAGTACCAGGGGTCTAGTTCAGACGTATTGTCTTGGTACCTAAATTACCAACAGAGGTAAGGTGAAGATAGAAACAATCACCAAAAACCTCGTCTTGAGAACAATTTTGTTCACCATGGCATGTGTATCTAGCACGCAAGCCTTGCATGAGGCTTCAAAGTCTCAGTTCCAATATGCTATTGCATGTTTCACCCCCACCATCTTCAACTGGTGTGGAGGCCTCTTGGAAAACATGAAGCAACAAATGACCAAGGGTAAGCATGAACACTTGAAGCAATTCAGTTTCGGTTCTATATTGGTGACCTTCTTTTTGGAGTGAGTGCCCCTTTTATAGTATCAGTGGACAAAAGTACCACATCCTACCCCCCCGATATTCAAGACTTGCGAGATGGAGCTAGGTCATGTCTCGAGGAGGCACGGGTCAACATATGCATTATCCACCACAATTCTTCGTTTGGCTTGAATTTCAACTACTTGTGGTAGATGACTACGCTTATGCTGGCACAGATTTTAGGTGGGATCCAGATCTACCGTTGCCACCAGGCGAACAGTGGACCGATGCAGGTAAAAACCTGTTTTTTGGATTTTTTCAAGTTTTATGATTTTTTATAAAAGTGTAAACTGAGACTCAACTTATAATAAATGTGCACGTGGGACCAGAGAGACCACCAAGAATTTTTCCAATAGCACAACAAGCTACTCATCCAATAGTGGGTGCAGACTACGAGGAAGGGGCTGACCCCTTAGCTGAAATGAAGTGCAATCTAGAGGCAATAACTCGAGGGGTTTCAAATTATGCCACTATCGATGATGTTCCATTGCGTTGGTAGAGACACACTATGGGAGTCTCTGCGAGATTACATTGGTTTCTAGGGCGAGTGATCAAGGCAATCTCATGCTATCATCAACGCCATGCAATTTGATAGTTTATTTGGTCTTTTACACATTTTGTAGGCATTTAAAGCCAAGTGTCCCATAACACTTTATTTTTTGACATTTTGATGTAAACACTCTGACAAATGCGATATATATATATATATATATATATATATATATATATATATATATATAATATATATAATATATATATATATATATATAATATATATTAATAATATATATATATATAATATATATATATGCATGTTTTATTTCTACTTTTGTGTTCATAACATGATTTAATTTTATAAATGACACAAATGTATATCAAGAACAAGATTTTCTAATGCATTGGTTATTGTATTTAAATTACGTGGAATATGTTGATATGTAATGTAATCAAAATTTCTTTCCAACAATCTAACACACTGATACATACACAATTTTTGTGGATTTCTCACTGAGTAACGATTGTTTAATTGTAACAGAGCTGTGAATCTGACTTGACAACTAAATCCATAATGCCAAGAGAAACTGCTTCTGAAAAGAGAACAATAACTGCACTATATTCAACCGTATTATTGGTTGTTTGACCAAGGTAGATAACTTGTAAATTAATCAGCTTTCCATTAGGGTCATAGAGTACCCATGCTGCAGAAGAGAGGTTTCATCGAGGTTGGGAAGAAAATAAGAATGATGATGTAGATTGTTCCATGGAATTTCATCTAGAGACATGACCTCCACTATACTCTCATCGATGGGGAATGTATCATTCAAAGGATCTGGAGAATCCAAAGAACCAAGCCAATGAGATGTCACGTAAGTGTCCAGGTCCATACTGAAGACAATATGACTTTCCGAAGTGGCCATCGAGGTTAAGACAATTTCTTGATAATTTATCTCTAATGGACTTAAAGGTATAACATTGCCAAATGAGTCAATTTGATCGTCGATAGGGATAATCCAAGGATTCGTAGAGTCCGAGATCATATTGAATGAATGAACATTCGGAGGTAGGAAAAAAAAGATACCCATTAAAGTAGAGTCTTTGAAGAGACCTTCTCCCGCACTCTCGTAAAGAATCTCAGTAATTACCACGTAAGGAATGCTATTGATCGATGAACCAAAAGAAAAGAAGGAAAGTTGATCAACCATGACAATTTTTCCTTCATGAGGAAAACGAAGTATGCATAACAAATAAGACACCACACAAAACATGGCATGAGTCCAGCTTTGCCCGAGAAGAAGGTTGTAGTTGATATTGGCATCTACAACTTCTACTTCTAATTCAATAGTCTTTCCTTCTAATGTAATCAGAAAGTTCGTGAGAATACTGTATGGTTGTCAACCTCTGCCATCAAAGGCTTCCAAAGTTTTTAGAGATTGGTTAGGAGGAGGAGAGCTAATGGCTTTCCAACATGAAACTGACATGATGCAGGTAGAGGCACCTTCATCAATAACCGTTCCATGGATCATGTTTCCTTTGATAAGGACCTGTATTAGAAATGAAATCTGATGAGGAAGACGAGGCACATGATTCTGTAGATCGAAAGTAATTAGACTCAAATAAGAAGGATCGATAACGCCTATAGCAGACAATAATATCTTCTGTTGTGTTGGACATGATTGGAGAACCTCCAAGGCATACATCGCTGAAGGTGCTTGAGCTAAATCCTCAAAAATATTGTAATGTTGTGCAACTCTAGAATTCAGATTAAAATATGAGTTCCGAAGAACACCTTTGGGAGGTGGCCAGATGACAGACTCACTGTTAGGGCACTCGATATGGAGTGTACTAGAACTAGACGGAGTAGAAGTAGAAGGATTATCAGTGACTTCTTTCTCCATCATCTGCTTAAACATGGTTTGATAGTCCGTAGTTCGAGTAGTGATCGAGATAGGTGATGAATCTTACATAATGAACACTTGGGAACCTGAGCAAGAAGAAGACTAAGGTTGGTATACCAACTAGGTTTTTTGTGATGGAAAGGGTTATTTTAAGACAACTAGAGTCCCTTTCAACAAGCGACTAACTTCAGATTGTCGAGGGAAATCCTTAGGATAATGATCCTCCTCACAGATGAGGCAAGGGTATTTCGACTTTCTTTGAGAAGCATGATCAGCAGAAGATTTAGGAGGGTCTTGTTTTGGGACATTGGATTTGGCCTTACCTTTGCCCTTTTTTAAACCTTTAGAGGTCTTATTTGCTACGATAGACTGGACAACATGTACCTCAAAGTTTTTACCAGGACTAGATGAATTCTTGGAGGGATTATTGGAACGAGTGTTCGAGACATATTTTTGCTTCGAAGAAGCTTTTGCAGGAGTCTGAAACACAGACCAAATCACACCGTCAATAGGTGGTGTATCCGAGGACTTCGATGTTGTCAGATTTGATGATGGTCTTGTAGCATCAGGTGACATCTCATACAATGTGCTAAATTACGAATATACCAAGTCTAAATACTAGGCACAGGTGATAGCTTGCTCCTCGATAAGACATCCAGCCATGGCTATGTCCTTAGAAATTTTGCTAATGAATGATTTTGTGAACCAAACTATTAAAAACTCATCACAATCTCAAACTTGATGAGGCGATGCCTGTTTTTGGGAAAACTAGTATTCATAAAGAATTCTAGCCCTCTAGGTTTGGCAGCTACCCTAGAAACAACAATTTAAAGCAATTCAATGATTTCTTCTATGTGTAACAGATAAGAGAAAGATAATGGAACCAACCTAGAACTTCCGCTTAATCCCTTGCTTGATCTCTCTCCCCTTTGACAAATCTTGCAACTCCTCCCTGTACTTAACAAGCTTGGAGAGTACCTGCACAAGTACAGCAACAAAGAACCGTCGAAGCATCGTGATCTATTGCAACATAAACATTCCATAATCAGATATATAATGAATAAATGATAGCATTCACAAATGATAACATTCACAATTACACGATCATATGGAAGAAAACTTGAAGAGATTTATTAATAGAAGGGAGAATTACAACCCAGTTTTCTGATCCAACATCATCCTCCTAGCTTCAATCCCTCTTCACCTCATGAAATAGCAATATCACACCAACAATATAATGATCTTTCCTTAATTACAAACTATCAGTACTTCCTTGCAATTCACAATATTACAGTCTCTAGATCTCTTGGATGAGAGATCCATTTATAGATGTTTGCAAGGGCGTGAGTAATTCATGGGGTTTTATTAGTGTCATTCCACTTGTTACAATTGGTTCCACAAGAGAAGGGATTGGAGGTTTCTTAGATCCCTTATTCATCCCTGGGCGAATTCAGAGAAACAAGTGGGATAGGAGAAGTTTCTAGAAGATTCCATGAGCAACCACCTAGCAAACTGGCTCGGACATTTTTCCATCCTTGCCCATCGCACCCTATAAAAGGCCTAAATAGTATGCATCGCACCCTGGTAGTGTACCACTCATTATGCATCACACTTTTCTAGTGGAGCAGTCAGTATGGTTCAATTTAGGCAATTTCTGGATGGTTTCTCAGATGGAACTTTTGGAGAATGATGTATTCAGATGACTATGTTACTTTAGGGTATGAAACAACTCTTTTAGGGGTTGATGAGCCCTAATAAATTGACATATAAGTTTGGGGTTGATGTGCCCAAATATGTCTATAACAGTTGCCCTCTAAAGGATGAGGTCGTAAATATTCATGTTGGGTGAAATCCTTTATCATGAGGATCCGAAGTTTCGAACTGGAAGGTGACCTACATAAGTTACAATAAAATACGTAATCATAATATAATTTCCTGATCTAGCTGAGGGAGGCATTCCCATGCTCAGCTTTATAAATTCATTTCATGTCCATAAATCAGATTGTCATATGTAGATACAGACTGGTGATTCTTCAGATATAGAGTCATCATCCATGGTTAAGATGACCATCTGTGTAGAGCCTTTGTACATTTGATGTTTTTATGTCCCTAAATATATTGCAGCCCAGATGGATGAAACTAGATCCAAGGTCTTCAAACTCATTCAATCTTCGCTCGATGTACAAGTCAATCTATGTGAAGAGATGTTTTGAAGTCGAACATGGAAAGACATCGCCTGATTACCAGCCAATGATGTGAGCTGTTAATAGTTGCGAGAGGAATCACAGATAATAATAATGACCCTCAAGGTACTACAGTACAATTAATGTGGTGTGAATACATGATCCGATGTCGAACACCACACAAAATCTTTCGGTCGAAGGCTATTGATGTCAACCTGTCGCCATAAGTGAGAAACTTGCCATTGATGTATGAAAGATTCAAAGTACTAAAAGGGTTGTTTCTAAGTCAACTTCTTGGATAATGAGCTGATGTTGATAAGAAGTGACTTGTCGTAGGAGGGCCTTCATGTATCCCACAACTATGACATGAAACGAAGCAAATGATTTCTGGAGGTGAAAATGAACTGACGACACAAGGTTCAGGAATGGTGGTCATGAAAAAATGAAGCTTGGAGGTATTGCAGTATATGAGACATTAACTGGATTGTGGTTTCTCAATTGAATGCCTTCTCTTGAACATGTCGGTGACACTCAGATGAATTGGTAGCATTAACCCCAGAAGATGGATGGTATGAAAGACCAATGGTGAGATGACCGATGAACAAAATAACCCAACTCAGCTCAATAATGGTGATGAAGTGAAAGTGTCATGTTCAAGAGCGACTTGCTACCATAAATTCTTCAAGTTTTTTTCCCTTTTTCCCCAGTCATTGTTGACCAGTACCTCTTTATTTTTTTCAAGCTTGAGGAGGATAACATATGCTTGTTATATAATTCGCCCTTCAGGAAAACTTGTCGCTACTTAATGTTTTAACGAGTATAATAACAGTGAAACTCGGTCTCATCTAGATGGATGAGTTTGTCGCTATTGTTTTAATGAGTTTAACGGCAAGGATAACTCGGTCCTTTTCATGTTTAGAGAGTTTGAAAAGGGATGAAAAGAAAACTTCGTAAGTTCTTTTTCGTAGAGTAATTTCTCAGGTCTAAAAAAGGATAAAATAATACAGGAGGGATGACATTTTCAATACTTTAACGAGCTGGAAAGGACAAGTGCTCGATGATCTTTTCATGTTTAATGAGTTTGAAAAGGGTTTAAAGAGGACTCTATAGTTTTTTTTTTCATTTTTGAATCAAAGCTCAAAAAGAAGACAAAAAGTTTACTTAGTGGTCAAAGATGTTCAATTCATTGTTTAGCACATCAAATTCTTTCATCAGTCATTCAACCTGCTCAAAACTCCATCAAATTGATTATAAATACATATATATGGACGAAAAATGAACTAAAACTAACATTTCATTTTGAAGTACATGAATAGTAAACATAAAAAGTAGTTTTTACCTTTCATTTTCATCATTCAATTTCAAATTTGGGATTTTGGAGCTCTAGAGCGGTTTTCCGCCTCAAATTTCACCAGTCGGTTTTGGGAGATCCTGTGGACCATTCTTCGTGCCGTCAGAACTAGGTAGGAGCTATCTTCAAGATTTTCATTTTCATTTCATCTTTTCTTGATTCTAAGCAAGTTTTTTCACTTTTCTGGGCCCCTGAGGTTTAAAGATTTCATTCCCCAATCATCGTGCCTAGCTAGTATTGAAAGGTGCGATGCATACTGAGCTGCCAACAGGCCAGTCAGTATGCATCTAACCTTGATCAAAGGCAAGGTGCGATGGGCACAGAAAGGTAACTTTATACAATGTTTTTCATCAAATTTTTACTTGTTTTTGCTCAAAATTAGATCCTAACTCATCTATTATTTACATTTCAGATTTCTATTGGATTAAGATGGTTGTCACATGGCGTGAATGAGAACATGAAGAGGAGGATATGATTTCTTTACATGACCATGGCACAGTGGATGCATTAAGAAATTATGGTTTACTGAAGTTCTTCAGCATATCCAGCATGAGATAACAGATCAGTTTGTTGCAGTATTTTCTCAATGCTTAGGATCCTATTGACTAGGTATTCCAAATCAAAGGTAAATCTATTCCTTTCACGGTCGAGGATATTTATTTTCTGACGGGATTTTTGAGGCGTGGTGCCCCTCTTTCACTATCAGGATTTTCTCGTGGGGGAAAATCTGTGAAAGATTACATTCAACAGTTTTGCAGGGATGGATCTAAACCTAGTAGAGATGGTAAGATTAATATCCAGGATGTCACTGATCAACATTTGAAGACCATTCTATTTACCTTTGTTAGATTGGCTGGTAGCGCGACCTTACACTTAGTGAACAGATCTTACATGCAGTATGCCCTAGAATGCCTGGAACCGAAGGTGTTCAATTGGTGTGAGGCGATACTTCTTGTCATAAAAGAACAACTATCCAAAGTAAAGAATGGAAGAACCAAGAACTTTGGTTATGGATCCATATTGACTGTTTTTGCTTTGGAAAAAATTCCACTGATGCAACCTCAAAACATTTCATTGGGATTTCCAGCACCGAGGGAACCACAGATGTAGAGATGGGTGGATCTTATGGCTAGACATGCTCACCAGTCACAGATCTCCTTCTCAGATGCCTTTTTCGAGTGGTTCAACTGCCAAGAGATGGTATTTGCGAAGTATCCATATGCCGGGATGGATTTTCGAGACGATCTGGATTTGGCTTTACCAGCTGGTGAGCAGTGGAGTGCTATAGGTAAAATGATTTGACCACATCTTTGTTTTTTCAGTTTTATAATGTTTTTGTGTTTTTGATGTTATCAAGACTAATCAAACTCATATGTGTGTGTAGATATTGGACCAGTGTGACCAGTGGCACACCCACGGGAAGTAGATGATGCTCTAGCAGGAGAGGCTATAGGGAGGGCTATCCTTCAAAATCTGGACATATCAGAGACCCTGGTAGCATTGCAGGATCAGATCGAGGGCCTCACACTTGGCATTCAGGATTTCAGGACCAATGAGTTACCTTTGAGGTTACATCGCCGTACTACTGGTGTACCGAGTCGTTGGACGAGGCTCCTACACATGATAGCACAGGCGGTGACATGCTATCACCAACATCACTAGTCTAGGATGTTTTTCTGCATTCATTTTGAGTTTCTCAGTCAGATGACTGATTTTGTCTTGGACACAAAACATTTTGTGAAAACTATAAACAGCTATCTACTTTTGTCTTTTGGAGTTTTATTTTGGCAAAGTGATGAAATCCTAATGCAAATGTTGATGTGAAATGATTTCTTTACAAATGCTACAAATGTCTATTTAACACATAGTTTTCTAATGAATCATTCAATGTGTTTAAGTTTCTGGAAATGTGTTGATATTGAATGGAATCAAAATGTATTTTCAAAATCCTAATTCTTAGGAACATGTGATAAGTAGTTGGGTTTTGAATGGAATAAACACCAGTAAGCTGTAGTATGACGAGTTGTGAATCTAGCCTGACAATGAGTCGGCGTATGCCATGTGAAATGACATTAGAGAGAAGCTCAATCAATGCACTATAGTCAGCGATGTTGTTCGTCGATCGACCAATACATATCCCCCTGAAACTCACTAACTTGCCGCTTGGAGCAAAAATGGCCCAGGCTGCAGAAGATAGATTCTACGTACTACGACTGGCTCCATTGGCATACCCAACAAATGGTTCCAAAAAGTCTGACATCTACAACAAATGTGAAGTGGATTACCTAACCAAAATGACAACTCTAAAAGAAAACACTCAAAATGAAATAAAATCATATGCATAATGAGTTTACTACACTCAATCAAACACAGTAATGTTTAAGATACAACAGGTTTCGGGGCTGCGATAGTGGAATCCCATCATAATCGACTAGCTCATAGGCTCCTTTTGTCAATACTCGTTTAACAATGTAAGGGCCCATCCATAATGGTTCAAATTTACCTGCTCCTAATTTGTCAGAGTTCTGATCATAAAGCAAGCCCAGGTCACCTTCTGAGAAGACACGAGGCTTGACATTTTTGTCATATTGCACCTTGATGCATTTCTTATGTGCTTCGTTAGCTAACGCAGCATCACGACGGGTTTCATCCAGATGGATTAATTCCAAGGAACGAGCCTATTCTTCAGAAGTTTTGGGAAACAGATCGATTGCAAGCTTGAGGGATGAGATTTTGCACTGAATTGGGAAGACTACTTCCAAACCGTACACCAATGGAAAAGGGCGTAAATCCGGTCGGATTTCTCACCGAAGTCCTATATGCCCACAAAGCTAAGTACAGGATTAAATGCCAATTCTGTTTATGGACTCCAATCATTCTCTGCAGCATGCGCTTAAGGAATTTGTTGATTACCTCAACTTGTTCGTTAGCCTGTGGATAATATAGAGTAGAACTATCATGGGACAGTCCTAATTTGATAGTTAATTCGATCATCATGTGATTGCGAAAATGTCACCCATGATCTGTGACTATAGCCTGTGGTACACCAAATCTAGAAACCACATGATTAAAAAAGAAAAGAGCAGCCATTTCACCACTGTTGTTCAATGTAGGCATCGCCTCGACCCATTTTGTAAAATAGTCGACATCGACTATAATATACCCATGCCCCCCAGACGAGGTGGGGTTACATGTCATGAAATCAATGCCCCATTTAGTGAATGGGCCAACAACAATGACTGGACACTGTGGTGTAGGTGGTAATCTAGTTTTGCGATAAAAAATCGGACAAGCATGGCAACTTCTGACTGCAATTATGCAATCTTTGAATATGGTGGGCCAGAAGTAACCAACTCGTAAGATTTTTTGTGCAGTAGTGTAACTAGATAGATGCCCCCCATAAGCACCTGAATGACAATCATTCAAAACTTTTTCGGCCTCCTCATGTGTGAGGCACCTTCATAAAACCGTATCGACACCACGACGGTAAAGTGTATCACCAATGATTAGATAGTCTTTGGCTTGGTATCGAGTACGTCGATGTTCAAAGCGAGAGGTGTTAGGGCTAAAAGTTTGGGTCTGGAGATAGACCAGTATATCCCTGTACCATGGATCACTTGACGATATCAGAAATAGTCTCATCCACAATTGATGCTTTTGATTTTAAATCATTGGATGACGAGGGAAGGTCACAAAGTAACTCTTCAAAGACGAGAGACTTATTTGATTTGGATTTGGTGAATTCCAAATCAAACTCCTTCAAAATGGCTATCCATTTGGAATATTTGCCCCCTGCAATTGACGTGACAAAATGTACATCATAGGGTTGAAATCTGACACAATGGTAGTTTTTTGAAAGAGTACACTGTCGAAATCTTTGTACTACTTGAATGGCTATTAAAGCCAACTTTTCAACATAAGAGTACTTGATTTTTGTATCATTAATATTACAACTTAAATAATATATAGGATGTTCAATTATGTTATCTTCTTGCACTAAAAACATAACAACAATTGTATCTGCAGTGACGAGATACAGGTTGAAGTCTTTTTGATAGTCAGGAGCATACATTAATGATTCTTTTATCATGGAATCTTTTAAAGCATCAAAGGAATCTTGCGCAACCTGATCCCAATGGAAGGGTACCCCTTTCTTCAAAAGACATGTATAACCTTTAGCGCGCTCAGCATAATGTGGAATGAACCTCCTCAGAAAGTTAGCTTTCCCTTGGAGTCTCTGAATCTAAAGCAAATTTGAAGGTGGAGGCATGTCAAGGATTGCCTAAACCTTAAATGGGTCGAGTCAAATTCCGTCCTTAAAAACTAAAAAATGAAGCAATCGACCAAAACCAACACAAAACACACATTTTTGTGGATTGAGTCATATCTTGTAGTGTCGACAATGTAAAAAATATGGCTCTCAAATGTTGCAGATGATCAGTCCATTTTCACGAATGAGCAGGCAGATCGTCGAGATATGGTTGAATGATGTGTTTGATGTCATGGAAGGTGTAATTCATTTCCCTCTAAAATGTTGCCCTTGCATTCTTCAAACCAAAAGGTAATTTGCGATATGCGAATGTGCCCCATGGACATATAAATATAGTTTTTCACTGGTCCTGTAGGTGGATATTGATTTGATTATAGCCTAAAAATCCATCCATAAATGAAAATATTTCGCATCTAGCATATTCATCAATAATATTGTCGATAAAGGGTGTAGGATAGTTGTCTTTCGGACATGCTTGATTTACATCCCTATAATCGAAGCACACTAATCGTTCCTTGTTTTTCATTACGAGAACAATATTCGATACCCAAAGACATCTCTGAATTCGTGAAAAAGGGCATAGTAATCTTCTACTTCTAATGGAGAACAAGATTTGCCAACGTGAATATTCTCTACAACATTAGGTTTGGTCAAAATATTAATGGTGATAGTTTCTTCAATGTTGGACAAATTTCACTCGAAATCTACTATATTTACAGAATTTAATAAAAAATCAACAATTGAAGGGTGATTGAGGTCGTTTGAATAACCTTCATTGTCATCTCGAAGGTGGGAATGATGATGATAATCTTCCCACGACGTCTCTCCTATCATCATTGATTGGATGATTCCTTCATCTGTAGAATGTATACGAGACCAAGGATTAGAAGAGGTACCATATTCTAAAGACCTATCTACCCAAACACTCGTCGAGTGCTGATTCAGGTTTGTCGCCCAAGCCCAGAAAATTGATTGCTACAAATATTCGATGGGGCTTCGTGGAAATGCCTCGCGATGATCCTTACTATCAAAATAATTGGAACTCTTTTTAAACTCAGATGATGTAGAAGAGATCATATGACAGGTTTCCGCTGTGGCCATTTCCGCAAAACTAGATGGAGATGGGAGGGAAAAAGTACCCATTAAGGAAGGGTCTTTTAGGAGACCTACTCCAACATTTTGAAGCGATTGTGAACTTCCACGGATCAATGGAATGCTTCTAGTAGTTTGTGAACTGTTAGTAAAAAAAGGCTAGTTGGTCAACGATTGTGATTCAACCTTGGAAGGGAAACACAATCTTTTTAAAATATGTAGACACAACAGCAGCCATAGCATAAACCCAAGGCCTTCCTAGTAAAATATTGTAGTCAAGGAGTCCATCAATGACCTTGACTTCAATATCTACTGTCTTGCCCCCTAGTTCAACTTGTAAGCTACTTAAAATCCCATACGGAGTGTACGTTCTTCCATCGAATTCTTTTAATGTTGTTGGCGATTGTGACAAGGGTGGTGAACCAAGAGTTTTCTAGCAACTCATCGACATAATACAGGTAGATGCCTCCTCACCAGTGATGGTTCGATGAACATTTTTATTGAGGGCTTTTACCTGTATAAGGAAAGAGATTTGGGCCAGTAACTGAGGTGTATATCCTTTATGATTAAAGGCCACAAGATTGGAATCTGTTGGATCGATCCCACCTATTGCTAATAACAAAGCCTGCTTTTGGGAGGGACAATTTTGCAATACCTCAAGTGTCGACATAGTGGATGGTGATTGAGCCAGATCCTCCACTATATTATAGTTCTGAGCAGCTTGAGCACGAGGATTAAATGTCGATTTATGTATGACTCCTTTTGGTGGCTTTATAGTTAATTTAGGAATAATGGGTAGAACTACTTTTGGCGAAGTCATTGTCGAACCACTAGGTTGATTAGTAGCCTGGTTGTTTGATGATGATGGATTCCCATTATTTTTATTCATTTTCGATATCAAAACATCATTTTTCTTATTTGCGATGGATGTCATAAGCAATTGGGATGTGGAAGCATTATCGATAACAGCCAGATTAGTTTGTGGGTTTGGAAATGGATCAGTCAACACCACTGAGGTATTCGAAGCTTTCAAAAGTTTTGAAACCTCAACTCGATGTGGAAAATCTCTCGTAAAATGCTCCTCGTTACATATCAAACATGGATAACATGGAGGTTTCCGTGCCACAATAGGGTTTTCAGATGATTTTTCAAGAGTGGAATTTTCCTGTTTCTTCTTGTTATTTTCCCTTTCTTCTTGCCCGCTGGTTGCTTTGGATTTTTGCCTTTGTCAGATGACACGACATTAATCTCCGAGGTAAGAGAATTTTCATTTGCATTCTGACTAGAAACAACAAGAGCTTGACCATATGGAATTCTTGCAGTTTGCATGCTTGAGGCACCGATCACACTGTCACTGGCATGAGAGTCCCTACTACTTGATTTAGGATGAGGTAGAACGCAAAAAGATGGTCTAAGAATGTCAAGAATTTTTTCATAGAGTGTGCCAGGCTGAGTATAGATCAAATCTAAATATTGGGCATGAGAAATGACTTGCTCTTCAGTAACAACTCCTCCTTTCGCCACGTCTTCAGTGATAGATGGAAATAAGGACTTAATAAACCACTCGGCTAATAGCTGATCAGGAACATATGTCTTTACCATTCGACGATGACGCCGCCACTCATGAATATGATCAGATATGTGAGTGGACGTGGTCTATTTAAAATTGGTAAGGAGTTTTGTTCCCGTTTCATACTTGATGGGTAACTGAAAGCGGGTTAGAAAAGTAGTGGCAAGGATGGTGAAGTTATCAAACGAAGCTCTAGGAAATTCAATATACCATTTCGCTGCTAGAACAATGAGTGTTGTCTAAAAAAGGTGAAGTCTTATCGAATCATTATTCAAAGTGTTAGATGAGCACCACAAATGAAAAGTCATTATGTGATTTAATGGATTTTCTCCTAGATTTCCATTGAACTTAGGAATATCATAGGGTAGTTTATGAGGAATCTCTAGCCACCAAGGGGTGTATGCAATTGGATCATTCGTCAGTCGGTTCAAATCTGGTAATTCTAGAGTTGCTACAAAAGGCAACTGCTAATTCAGGATGGGTGGAGCATACCCAGGATAAGATGGAATTGCCTAAGCAGTAGGTCTTTGCATACCAGCATAATGTATGTGATGCTGGTAACTTTGATAAGGTTGTTGGACATAACCAGTATAGTGTGGTTGTTGATAACTGGTTTGAAAATGCAGTTGTCCACAACCTACAAAACCTTGTTGCTCAGGTCCTTGGTAGGCTTGATGTTGACCAAATCCAGTCTGAGCTTGTAAACCAAGTCCGAACTGAGGTTGGGTTTGCTGGAATTGCAGTTGTTGGTATTGTGCCAGCCACGGTTGTTGGACCATTGGTTGTTTCCCAATACTGGAAGATTGACCAAGATGCAGATTGACAATACCCATCGGTGCCTGATTCGTTCCAGATAAAGAAGAACTAACCTAAGGTTGCGGTTGAGCCATAGAGATAAGTGGCTATTGCATCACAACTGAGAGACTTGAGTCTTCTTACTCGAAACTTGAGGTTGTGAGGAAGAAAGAACAGGTTGAGGTTGAGACACAACAGGCTGTGCTTGTGTTTGCGACACCGTCGTAATAGCAGGTGTAGTGGAATATTCGATATAGGTAAAATCAGTTGTGTTGGATATACAACCCTTGGTTGTTCTCGCAGTATTGGTATCCAACCACTAGATGTAATTCTAGTTTGACCTGAATGTTGTCGAAAACTCTCATATGGTTGTTTCCCAGGAGGAAATAGTGAAAAGGCATACTGCTCTCCATATGGCGGTAGTCTAGTGTTTAAAGGATATATCAGTCTTTGAAAAATGGTTTTCCCAAATTGATATTGGCATGCAGGATCAAATTGCTGAGTTTCTACATAAGAAAGACCAGATGGGACTCTGGATGAATAAACAAGAGCAGACCATGGTGCTGAAGCAGCCCCTGAGTGGACTGCAGCTAGTGATTGATAACCAGCTGGAACAGATGGCATACCATATAAATATGACTGAGATGGACCAGAAAACATTGTAGGAATAGCAGCAGAAGGTTCCGCCGCAACTGCGTCAGATGACACATTCCTAGATGTTGATAGTTGCTCAAACATGTTTAGTTTATCCAAAAGCTTTCCAAGCGATTCGATGGGAACTTGCGATGAAGGAGGATTAAAAGAACCAAACGCAGGAGTAGAAGGACACAAACGAATCCCAGTTCCAAAATGTAACAGGGTACTAGATGGGGGATCCTCTACTATCTCCTCTATAGCAATCAAACCAGGTGGAAGAGGTAGACCATCAGGTCCATAAAAGATTTTTGAAGCTGAAGAAGGTCTAGCTTCTGTAGTGACAGATACTAGAGGGGTGACACCCTCTAAATACTGAAACTCAACGTCCAAATGTTTAGGTAAATGAACTTCAGTCTCAATGGGAGGTTCTCAAACAACTGTTGGTTCAAATGTAGCCTTAGTTTGAACTGAAATGGGTTCTGGATCAACTCTAGATGGAGTTGTTTCAGGTACAGAAGTGTCTATCATTACACTAGGATTAGTTCTAATTTCCTCTTGTAACTGCGGAATTTCCTGTCTAAAGGCAGGTGTACCAGAAATAATTAGAGTAACTAGAGTCTCTGACGATGTTGAAACAAAAGTTTCAAATTAAATGAGACCGTTTTTCCTGTATTGGCTTTGCTTCCGAAGGCAAAGACGATAAACTCTCTAGTCTCTGTGAATGACGAGGTTTTGATTGACTTTCTTCCACGATTGCGGATTACTTGATCAACTTAAAATTAAGGGGAAAAATGATGTTATTCCAAATTCAATTAATTTTAATGACGCTTGGATACAACTTTGCTTTTTTAGTTTTTAAGAGTTGATAAAAAGCTAAAGATGACTCTAGTTTCCTTCGATTTTTAATGAGCTTGAAAGGAAAAGTGCTCAGATTGGCCTTTTCTTTTAAAGAGTCGAAAAGGAACGAAAGTGACTACTGAGGAAAATCTAGACAGAGGGATTACCAAACCAAGCGCAAAACTGCAATATACACGTTGGCGATAAATTAAAAATAAATTACCAAGGACTTATGTATGGAAGTCAATCTTCTTGAATGTCGTGTTCAGTGCATTGCGATCAATAAGGTGACATAATCGGTTTCCTATGGATAAAGGATTTAAGCCTATTGTGGTCTCCAATATATATGCGACGGTACGAAGAGCACAAGTCTGTGCTAGCACTTGTCGTATCAAGGAGGAGGAATCACCCAACCTTCAATGAAAATGATAGCCACTAGTTTTAACGACGCCGGTACACGTCTCTAGCCTAGACCTCTAGATATGTTGTGTTAAGTTCCAAAGCGTTGTTAGATTCATTGAAATTCATTTTAAAGTTGATCTTGTTTAGATTTTGTCTTTCAATGGTTCACCGTGTGATGATGATCTGAAATTCCTAAGATGCAATATACAATGATAAACAATCTTTGTTTATTTAAACAATGAAAATCCTAGCTACTAAGGAAAGAAAATAATAGTGCTTTTAAGCAAAGAGCAAAGAGCACACACTAATGCATTTCCCTAAATCATCTTTTCACACACAAATCAAAAAATGCTAAATGAAAATGCATGTATTTTGTTTTTGTTCTCCTTGATGTGAAAAATTCCAAAAAGGAAAACTAAATGCAACAAAGATCTGAAATATTTCACTCAAAATGACATTTTCGACAATTTCTTCTTCAAAAGAGAAAGAAAGACTCAATGACACTTTTCAATATTGAATAAAAATTCTTTCAACACTTCGAATATCAACAAATCAAACCAAATACATGAAGAAGAGTTCAATCGACTATTAAAAGAAGGAAGAATTTATGACACTTCTCTTTTCAACACAAAGCGACAATTACGAAACTTTTTGTATCAAAGCAACAAATCGATTTAAACAACTTCTCGACAAAGGATTGTAAATGATGAACAAATACACAAAAAACATTCACTAATCCTAATGTAATTGAGCTGATCTATGTGATGCAAGTAAGCTTCAGTAAAGAGGCATTTTTCATTTGCAGCAAAACAACTAAACAAAACTGAAAACAAGGTCAAAAACCCTCAATTTCTAGATGGAAAAAGATTTCAGTCAATCATCACACCTAGGCTTCATAGAAACAGAGATGCATTGCACTTACTACATTCAGGAGGTGTGATGCATACTGAGTTACAATGGAAGACAATGCGATGGTCCAGGGAGTGTAACTAAAATGGGTTTTGGCTCAAATGTACAAATGTTTTCAATGAGTTAAGTTGGGTTTTGATGAACAACAAAGAGCAAAGTATGATGGAATGCCTTGAGAGGTTACTGAGTTACCAAAAGGGCATCTATATGTGCTTGCAAGTCAAATGTTTAATTCATAAACTAAACCAGAGGTTGACTAAAGTAGCATTAATATACTATGTAATTGCAGAGCAAGAGCAGTTTGAAGACTACTTGGTTGAATTTAGACTCTGTCTATAGTTTATAAAACAAACAATAACAACAAACAAACATATGTTCGTCCCCCAGTGGAGTCGCCAATTTGTTTATGGGAAAACTAGTAATCCTAAAGAATGCTAGCCCTCTAGGTTTGGCAACTACCCTAGAAACAACAGTTTAAAGCAATTCAATGATTTCTTCTATGTGTAACAGATAAGAGAAAGATAATGGAACCAACCTGGAACTTCTGCTTAATCCCTTGCTTGATATCTCTCCCCTTTGACAGATCCTGCAACTCCTCCATGTACTTAACATGCTTGGAGAGTACTTGCACAAGTACAAAAACAAAGAACCATCAAAGCATCATGATCTATTACAACATAAACATTACAGAATCAGATATATAATGAACAATTGATAGCATTCACAAATGATAACATTCACAATTGCACAATCATATGGAAAAAAACTTGAAGAGATTTATTAATAGAAGGGAGAATTACAACCCAGTTGTCTTATCCAGCATCATCCTCCTAGCTTCAATCCCTCTTCACCTCATGAAATAGCAAGATCACACCAACAATACAATGCTCTTTCCTCAATTACAAACTATCAACACTTCCTTGCAATTCACAATATTCCAACTTCTAGATCTGTTGGATGAGGGATCCATTTATAGATGTTTGCAAGGGTGTGAGTCATCCATGGGGTTTGATTAGTGTCATTCCACTTGTTATAATTGGTTCCACAAGATAAGGGATTGGAGATTTCTTATATCCCTTATTCATCCCTGGGCGAATTCAGAGAGGCAAGTGGCACAGGAGAAGTTTCTAGAAGATTCCATGAGCAACCACATAGCAAAGTGTCTTGGACATTTGTCCATCCTCGCCCATCGTGCCCTATAGAAGGCCAAAAGAGTATGCATCACATCCTAGTAGTGTACCACTCAGTATGCATCACACTTTGCCAGTGGAGCAGTCGGTGTGGTTCAATTTAGGCAATTTCTGGATGGTTTCTCAGATGGAACCTTTGCAGAATGATGTATTCATATGACTATGTTCCCTTAGGGTATGAAACAACTCTTTTAGGGGTTGATGAGCCCTAATACATTGACATATAATTTTGGGGTTGATATGCTAAAATATGTCTATAAAAACACCTACGTCTCCATTTATAGATATGATCGGAAATGTGGGTCGCGATATTTTTCTCAAGTGATG
Organism: Pinus taeda; assembly: GCA_000404065.3. Taxonomy (NCBI): domain Eukaryota; kingdom Viridiplantae; phylum Streptophyta; class Pinopsida; order Pinales; family Pinaceae; genus Pinus; species Pinus taeda. Next base: position 190,948 of record APFE030124629.1, read on the forward strand.
TAAGAAAATGAGTGACAATTTCATACCAAACTCACAACTGTAAATGAGTGAGGAAATCCATAGCGAGAGATTTGAAGTCACCATAGGTACATCGAGGAAATTCGATGTACCATTTAGCGTCAGCACTTGTGAGAGTTCTTTGAAAGAGTCAAAGATGGATAGAATCATCGACATATGAATTGGAGGAGCACCAGAGGTGATATGTCATCACGTGGGCTTATGGATCCTCCTTTGCTTTTCCCTCAAATTTGGGAAAATTGCTTGGAATTTTCGTCAAAACTGGAGGCCAATAAGGTGAATGAAGAATGGGATCATTCATGAGCCTCGAGACATCAAGAGCTCCAACATAGCCAAGAAAGGCAATTGCGTGTTAAACGGAATATAGGGCTTTTTAGGAGACCTGAACTGTAGAGTCCATCCTTGTTGGTAAGCATTTTTCCCCCACAGTGGAGGAGGATTCTATCTATATGGAATCTAGTTTTGTCCCCACTGATGGTTACCTTACTCGTAAGGAGGATTCGGTCCAAGGTAGGCTTGATACTACCCTGCCATAGGCCATTCATGAGCATGGTATGTGACATACAGGTTATAAGGGTGTTGACCCTATTGACCTTTGATGTAAGGAGATTGACCCTATTGATGCAGGGGTTGACCTTGCTGATAAGCTGACCTTGTTGCTGCAAAGGTTGACTCTGTTGTTATAAAGTTTGACCTTGGCGCTATAAAGGTTGTCCTTGCAAGGACAAAGGTTGGGAGGAATGTTGAACAAACTGATTTTGTGGCCGCAAAGGTTGTTGTGACTGTGGAAAAAGCTGCCCTTGCTATTGTAGCAGTTGTCCTTTCTACTGCAAAGCTTGCCCTTGTTGCTGTAAATATTTCCCTTGTTGCTACGAAGCTTTCCCTTACTATGCTAAAGGTTGTTCTTATTGCTGCAAGGGTAGATGGACAGTTCCTAGGTTTATACCTAGAGGGTATTGATAGTTCCAAAATTGGATCTTGCCATATCCACCAAGAATAGCAGATTGACCACACTAAACATAAGGTCCAACTTGAGGAATGTAAGGCGATTAACCAAGGCTTGGGAACCATATGGGACATAAGCCTATTAGAATGGGACCTGAGCCATATATGGCTACTGGTATTGGACGTTACCTAACCTAGATGGACCAGCAGGGTTAGGAATAGTGCCGTAAAAAGGTTGATTCATTCCAACCATGTGAGTTTGTAATCCACTCACATTGGTTTCGCCTGACATAAGAGGAATATTCAGATATTTCCCCCCAGGTGATGGCACAATCTCTCCACTCAATGGAGGGATAGAAGAACTTACCGAGACCTAACCTGAGATAGTCGGTTGAAATGATGAAATAGTTTTAAACGGAATGGTAGGTTGAATGGGAACTGAAGTGACTGTAGTTTGTACAATGGTTCGAGAGGCCATTTTTGGAATGAACGGACCTATTGTAGGCATAGAATTGGAAGACTAGATGGGGTTCTGATACAATGACAAGGAACTAGGAGTACCCGAAACTAACTGAGCTAAAGCGGTATAGCCATGTGGTAACATGGGTCCTCTATAAGGAAATCCTTCATGAGGGAACTCATATCCCTGATCATCATCTACGTGAGGAGTATGGGTAGCAGAAAATTTCGAATCACCCAGAAAGGAGACTGGGGTCTCACCTTCTGACTTCATCGATGGAAAAAATTGACGACAAGGAACTCGAGATGTACGAGGAGAAAACTCCAAAGGAATACCAGGCCAATCGTACGGATTGTAAGTACACTAAGGATATATCACAATAGGGTTTAACAATGGGTTTAGTGGATAGACGACCAAACCCTACAGACTTCTAGGAGCCTGCAGACTCTCGGGGGCTTGAATAGGATTATCAGAGGAAGCCGAATGAGATTCTTGAGGTGACCAGGAGTTTGATGGAGGCGAATGAGAAGACAAAGGTTGAATACTCGGAACAATTCCAAGTTCAAAAACTTGATCCTCAAGCGACTGAGGAAGTTCCAGATGAGCTCCTTGGGAGGACCCTTCAGTATCAGACAATGAAGGGGAACTATGAGATGGACTCAATGGTTAAGCCATGATGGCTTCCCCTCAACAACAAAAAAGGAAAGGAAAAAATCGTTTAGGGATTTAACAATCTTGAAATTAACAAGAAATTACTCAATTTGGTCTAAGAAGCAAATGCTTGGGATTGACATGTTTATCATAGGTAGTTATATTTTAGAAACAAAAACATTTCCTTTTCATCTTTTACGAGTCGAAAAAAGGGTGAAAAGGTGACTCTAGTCATTTTCAATAGTTTTGCGAGCTTGAAAGGACAAGTTTCTCAATGATATTTTCAAATTTAAAGAGTCAAAAAAGATCAGATGACTGTTAAGGTGAATCTAGGTAAAAGGAGTACGAAGTAACCGTGAACTGAAATATACACCTCAACAAATATACAAAGGACTTTATGTATGTGTAGGAAATCTCCTCGAATGATGTGGTCGATGTATCAAGTTTACAGGGCAACAGACTCGGCTTCCTACGGATAAAGGTTTGCAACCTATGGGGGTCTCCTTTTATATACTCGATGGTACGGGGAGCACAAGTCCGTGCTAGCGCTGTCTAATGCCAAAGCGAACGACAACTACTAAGTTTTTAAGATGGTGGAACACCTCTCTAATCTAGACCACTAGATATGATAATTAATATTTCAAATTATCCTGAGGTTAATTGATATATTTTAAAGTTGATATTGTAATTATGTTTCAATTTCAAGGCCTTAACCATGTTACCTGTTCCTAAAATTCAAACTAGATGATGAAATAAAATCCTTCAATTCAATGAAAGTTATCTATGTAGGGAATAAGATCACTCAAATCACGTATCAAACCAACTGAAAAAACATGCATCTATAACAATCTCCAAATGCTAAATGAAAAATATGGAATCTAATATTTCATATGATAAGCAAACACAATGTCAAAACAAATCTTAAAGCAAACTTTCCTTAAGATATAATAATGATTTTTTTCTCTTTCTCAAAACGAAACTAATGTAATCTATTGCCAAGTAAAAGAGAATGCAAGCAAGGCAAAAAATATGAAAATATCTTTCACATCAATGATTTGAATGCAACTCAAAAATGCTTTGAAAAATATGAAAAGAATAACACTTCCACTTTCACTTTTTGAAACACAAAAACTTCAAAACAAACACTTCCTTTTGATTCCAATGAGACAATCTATTTTTAATCTATTGTTCATCAAATGAAACATAAGTAAAATTCACAATATCCACTAATGAAAACAACTTAAAGCACAAGAACCAAAGTGATCTGCAAAGTATGTCTGAACACACAAAGACTCTTTAACGTGGGCACAAGAACCAAAAGTGATCTGCAAAGTATGTCTGAACACACAAAGACACTTTAACACGGGCAATTGATCTCTGATTTCTGATGGGAAGACCAACGAGTGAACGAAGGTTGACCTAGAAGATCTAGAGCCCTAAAAGGCTAATCAAAATTCAAGCACACTCAAGCCAAGTTAAAAGACAATTGCAATTAGACAATGATAGAGTCAACGAAGAACACACTGGTAAATCAAAGGGACAAGGCAAATAGAATTGAAAAGAAGAGAGAAAACCCTAAATTTCTTAATTCTCTACAATCATCGCACTTGCCAGGATGAAATTAGCGATCATCGCTACTGTAACTAGAAAACCCACGATATCATCATGAATGTCAAGGTCAAACCTACGATGGTCGAGGAAAAAGAAAATCCAAAGTCTTCAAAAACAGCTCAAGTTAACAACCTTCAGGCATCTACCAGGAAGTGACACTGACTATAGGCAAGAAATGAAGTCTAAAAATCAATGGTTGATTAAACTCGTCAAAAGACAAGGTGAAGGAAGGGAAGGAAAGGGTCATAGGCTCCCTATCGAGTCACCATTTTGTTGACAAGGTTAATCCTCTATGCAGATAGAGATGATCCATCTAGCCCAATGAGTGGGTCTAACAATTGAAGTGACAATCAACTAGACACCTTACTAGATTAGAATTGAAAAGTAGAACGAGAGAGATGACCTACCTCGCTCTGATGTTAATCTGGTTTCCTTTATTGAGATACTCAAATCGCTTGTGTCACAGATTTTTTCCTGCTTCTTTCAATGCTTATTTACCTGCACAAGTGATCAAGATGCAACAAAGCATGCCAAAGCCAATAGAAAATCCAATAATATCCTACTTAGCTGATCAAGGAATGCCAAGCCAATACATACACGAACATATACATTTTGGGAAGATGAACCAACAATTGTATTATTATTTAAAGAATAAAGGGAAGCTTACATCCATAGCCTTAATGTTGAAAGGCTCTCCTTGAGTGGTAATCCAAGTCCAAGCCATGAAACTCTCCAAGCACTCCTTCTCCAAGTCTAATGAATAACCTCTAAGCACAAGCTCAACATAGCAGTGCAAATGGACATAGATCAACCATTTGGGAATAGGAAAGGAGGAATTTATAGGCTGGGAGAGGGAGTTGGGAGTCCCCCAAAGATAGGATTAGGCCCACATCTCAAGGAGGTAGCTCATAGGGATAAGACCAACAGGTCAAATTAAGAGGATTTTACCTCATCTATGCGAAACCACCTCCAACTCGTCGCCCTCTAGGCTTCTAGATCACGAAGCTTTTCATCCTCTTTGGGAAAACTTCCTTTTTGAGACCATCGGGTGTAAGAAAAGGAATAGAGCTATGCCATTGCTGGCTTAAGATGGTGCAACAGGTGATCGTTGTGGTTTTGAGCTTCATAAGGGCGATGAACCTCATTTTAGGGTTTTAAGAGATATTTCTTCAAGGAAAGTGATCCAGGTGGATATTGGTGGCCACCTGCCAATTCCACTTAGACCCCCACCATTGCTTCTTCCAGTTTTTCAGTTTCCTTAATTGTAGCACAGTTTATTATTTTTAGCAGTTTTTCGGGTCCTAAACTTTTGGAGCCGTTTTGAGGCCCTAAACGACGTTTTTTTGGAAATCTACCACCTATAAATTTTTTTCTAAAATCGTCTATTTTTTCGTAGTCCTCGGAGAGATCTTTCCAATGGGTTATCATGCACGTCAAACAGAGATAATATGACCAAGTCACGACCCCGAGAAGTTGGCTATCCAACTCACCCCAACGGGGCCCATAAACTCTTGGTGTTACATCTCTTCGAGTTAGGGTTTTGGTTGTTTAGGGTTTGATCTTATTGTTCAATAATAAAAAGGCCCTTGAGCCTCATTGTAAGGTAGTTCAGAGGCATGTAGCCACCACATCTCTTCTCAAAGATAAGCTACCATCGCCCTAGATGGTTTATTTCCATTTTTGTTTGTAAGCATATTTCAGTATTTTACATTGATGAAATGAAGTATTATTTCCATTGCGTCTCTGTGTTTATGGTTATCTCTATAATTTGTTGCATTCCTATTTAAATCCGGATCAGTGGTATCAAAGCATTCTACTCTTTTCTTTGTTTTTCTTTGCATGTCCCCAGCAAGGTCGGGATATAAGGAGTTAGGGCTTGAATTGGTCGAACCTTTGCAAGACCAGCCTCGCAAATCCCGACGACATCCCATGGTGGATGAAAAGAAAGACGAGGGGGCAGGAGATCCTATCAAAATCTTGCTCGAAGAAGCCCTTGAGTGACAAAAGAATGCGATGATGGAGAGCTTTGCCCAGATCCTTCAGCGGCTACTTAGGGGCGATGCATCGACTTCCAACAAATACTCTGGAAATACCACACCATTTAAGGTACAAGTTAATTTTGAAATCCCCATATTTGAGGATCAAATAGATGAAGATGCCATCAATAAATGGTAAATCTACTAGAGGGTTATTTTTCTGTTCATGATTTTTCCAGTCGGGAAAAGATTATCTTCGCTCTTCTCAAAGCAGCCCCCCACGTCAAGGACTGGTGGGAAACCTACTGCGAGCAGAAGGATGAAAGTACAGGCTCACTATTTTCAGTCGCACCCACTTGGAATTCATTCTGGGATGCCATCAAGGAGCAGTACTACCCCATTGGAAGCTATGAGGATCAATACATAAAGTGGACCATGCTGTGGCAGGGAAGGGACCAAGACGTGCCAGAGTTTACCAATATTTTCCATACCCTTCGCACAAAGTTTGGTATCAAGGATTCAGAGCAGCATTTGGTACTCAAATACCATGGCTACCTGCACAAGTACATCTGGGAAGAAATAGAATTCCTGAACATCTCTTCGCTCAGCACAGCATACCGATATCCCGTCAAGGTCGAGCAAAAGTTTAAATAGAAGACGCGAGACTTTGGATCTATGAATCTGAAGCAAGGGAAAGGTGCCCCCAAGCAGTAGAACGAAGGACAAAGCCAAGGTAGGGCATCCCAAGACAACCCGCCAAAGCTACAAGCAAAGAACAATGTCGTGAAGCTGAAAGGACACAGGAAAGTGATGTGAGTTCCATAAGAGCTCCACTCACAACACAAGTGAGTGTCAGGCCAAGTAGTCACTGGTGGCCGAGCTAAAGGTTTCAGAATCAGATGCATGTTCCGACTCTGAGTCAAAACCCAACAAGGGGAATGAAAAAGGGAAGCAGATTATCGATGCGAAGCCCAACACCACCATTGCCACCACGAAGATCGAGAAGGCGGAACCCGAAGATCCAGAGGAGGAGGAGTGTCTCTCCCACTCCCAAATGTGGGTAAAGGGCTTCCCGCTACAATTCATTGTCGATAGCAGGAGCCAAAAGAACCTCATTTCGGGAGAGGTTGTGAAGTGGTTGGGCTTACCGACCATAGCACATCCACAACCATACACCATCGGGTGGCTTCACCAAGGATAAGATCTTCATGTGAGCCAAAAGTGTTACCTTCCATACAACATCAAGCCCTTCACGGATGAGGTATTGTGTGACATTGCTCCCCTTGAAGTTTGTGATGTATATTAGGACAACCATACTTGTGGAAGTGACATGTTCTGTATGAATTAAGGCCCCGTGATGTTATTGTTACTTTGGGAAATAAGTTGTGCAGGATACCAGAGGTAGCACCGCCTACCGCCATCTCTTTGGTTATTGCAAAACAATGCATTAAGCTCATTTCCAAAACCAGGAAATTTGTTTTCCTAATGTTACGCCCTCAAGGAAAGAAGAAGACAGTGGCCACGATCTCCAGACAGGGCCCCTCCGCATAAAACTATAGATGGAAAAGGTTGTGGAGGAATATGAGGACATCTTCACCTCCCCCGTAGGGGTTCCTCTACACTGTCAAGTCAAGCACTCCATTGATCTGACCCCAAGTGCGTCGCTGCCCAATGGACCAATCTATCGATGTTGTGTTCTAGAGAACGATGAAATCAAGAGGCAGATTTAAGAGCTGCTGCAGAAAGGTCACATTTTTCCAAGTTCAACGCCCTAGGGGAGCCCAATTGTATTGGTACAGAATAAGGATGGGAATTTGAGACTCTGTATTGATTATCGGGTGTTGAACAAGATCACTATCCATAATAGGTACCTGATCCCACGTATTGATGACCTCTTGGACCAACTGAAGGGGGGAAAATATTTCAGCAAGATCGATTTGAAGTCAGGATATCAACAGGTACCAATAAAACCCTCCAATGTGTGGAAGACTCCCTTCAAAGCCAAGGAGGGCCTTTTCGAATGGTTGGTTATGCCTTTCGGATTGATGAATGCTCATGAAACCTTCATGAGGCTAATGGATGACATCTTACAGCCATTCACTAACTCATTTGTAGTGGTATACTTGGATGACATCCTAATATTCAGCTAGAGCTGGGAAGAGCACCTCCACCACATCTGACAGGTTCTCCAAACACTGCGGCAACACAAGTTATGTGCCAATTTGGATAAATGCACTTTTGGCATGGCCCAGGTTCAGTATTTGGGATACATTATTGATGAACAGGGGCTGCATGTGGATCCAACCAAGATCCAAGTCATTCGGGATTAGCCATCTTTAACCACTCTGACAAAGCTCCACAACTTTCTAGGTCTTTCCAACTTCTACCGCAGGTTCGTGTTGGGATTTTCTCATATCACTTGGCCCTGGAGTCAAGTCACCAAGGGAGGAGTGAAAGAAAAATTATTTTGGTCTAAATCTCAATAGAAGGCATTCATAGAGTTGAAAGAAGCCTCTGCTTGGCACCAGTGCTCACATTACCAGACTTGCAACAACCATTTGAGGTCGAGATAGATGCCTTTGACTATGCTATTGGGGAAGTCCTTACTCAATACGGGCATCCAGTAGCATATCACAGTGACACACTTTGAGACACAGTTTAGAAGTATCCCACTTATGACAAAGAGATATATTCCATTATGAAGACCTATCGACAATGGAAGCATTACATTTTGGGGAAGGAAACAGTAATCCACACAGACTACCGACCCCTGCAGTTCATACAAACCCAAGGGAAATTGTAGAATGATCGCCATCAGAAGTGGTCCACATACCTACAATAGTTCCATTTGAATATCAAGTATAAGAAGGGTAGCACCAATACTGTTGAAGATTGCCTCAGTCGACCACCGATCATGGTGATAACCACCATGCTCAACTCTGGGCATGAGACTTCTGATTGGCCACTTCTCTATGAAAGCGACCCAGAATTTGGCCACACATACCAGACACTCTTGGAGGGTCAGCATGTTCCAGATTTTCACCTCTAGGATGCCCTGTTATTCCACCTCAGTCACCTTTGTGTTCCTTCAAGCGAGCGTGCCAAGATGATTTAGGAAGCAACTACAGTCGAGCTGCTAGGCATTTCGGGGTCGAGAAAATGGTGGTAGTACTGTAGAAGTATTTCTATTGGCCGAATCTTCGACAAAATGTCGAGAAGTACATCAAATCATGCACTACCTGCACCATTTCCAAACAGACCATCAAGAAGCAAGGCCTTTATACCCCACTACCTACCCCTAGTCGACCTTGGGAATCTATCTCCATGGATTACATGTCAGGCCTTCCTTCCACTAAGCATGGAAACAACTGTGTTCCTTTGGTCGTCGACAGGTTCTCGAAGATGACCATTATGGTAGCCTCCAAGAAGAATATCACAACAGAAGTCATTTCTAAACTCTTCTTTGAATGAGTGCGGGTACACTTTGGGATCCCATAGTCTATCATCTTAGATTGGGACAATAGGTTCCTCAGTACATTTTGATCCAGTCTCTAGTCAATGCTGGACACCAAACTCACTAAGTCCACAACCTTCCATCCTCAAACTGATGGTCAGACAGAGGTTGTCAACAGGATGATCTTACACATTTTGCGCATGTACAACTCAAAGCATCCATACACATGGGATGAGAGCCTCCCCTATGTGCAGCACAGCTACAATCGGGCTCTCCACAGCTTGAGTGGCCACAACCCTTTTCAGGTGGGCTTTGGATTCCAATGACTATGTCCCATTGATGTGGCCATGCCATTTGCAGCTACTCACGTAGATTTAGCTCATGTCTAGTCTGAAATAGATAAGGAAAACATCTTCATTGAGCACATCCAACATATTCTCCATTAGGTCCATGACATTTTGGAGAAATCAAATGCCAAGTACAAGAAGTGACATGATCAACATCGGGTGCCACACAAGTTTCTGGTGGGTGACAAAGTCTGGTTGCATTTGCAAAAGGAACACCTTACTAGAGCCTATCAAAAACTCACACCACTCTGATATGGACCTTACACCATTACCAAGGCTGTGGGAGACAATGCATTTGAGCTCAGCATTCCCCCACTCCTTGGCTTGCACCCAGTGTTCAGTGTGGACCACCTTCAGCCATACTTTCCACCATTATTAGACACATCTGACATTGCAGAACAACTCACACCCATAGAGTTAAATCCATATTGCATGGAACAAGATGCAACTGATTGGATCATGGACACACAGATCAATTACACTCACCAACAAAATATCCAACTATATCAAGTTGTCAAAGCAAGCCAACTCCTTCAGCAGGGCAAGTGGCTCAATAGGGACCAAATTCAGTAGAAGTTTCCTCATCTCATGGAGGAACTCAATGCAATGGGGACCATTGCTTCCTAAGCGGGGAGGAATGATCCAGGTGGATATTGGTGGCCACTCGCCAATTCCACTTGGACCCCCACCATTGCTTCTTTCAGTTTTTCAGTTTCCTTAATTATAGCACAATTTATATTTTTAGTAGTTGTTTGGGTCCTAAACTTCCAGAGCCGTTTTGAGGCCCTAAACGACATTTTTTTTTGGAAATCTACCGCCAGTGATTCTTTGACTAAAACAAAATTTTTCGTCGTAGTCCTTAGAGAGATATTTCCAACGAGTTATCATGCGCGTCAAACGGAGATAATATGACCAAGTCACGACCCTAGGAAGTTGGTTGTCCAACTCACCCCAAGGGTGCCCATAAACTCTTGGTGTTACATCTCCTTGGGTTAGGATTTTGGTTGTTTAGGGTTTGATATTATTGTTCAATAATAAAAAGGCCCTTTAGCCTCATTGTAAGGTAGTTCAGAGGCATGTAGTCACCACATCTCTTCTCAAAGATAAGCTACCATCATCCTAGATAGTTTATTTCCATTTCTATTTGTAAGCATATTTCAGTGTTTTACATTAATGAAATGAAGTATTATTTCTGTTGCATCTCTGTGTTTATGGTTATCTCTGTAATTTGTTGCATTTCTGTTTAAATCCGGATCAGAAAGCTCCAAAGATTTCCCAAGAAAAGTTAAAGGAGGGATTTGAGTTGTATACATGGATAAGTATATAATATAATGATCATGTTTTGGGCACTTCAGGGTATGTCACAGGTAAGTGCAGGAGGCATGACAAAATACTATGTAACACTTATGGCCAATTTTGATACTAACAATGTGCGACCTAAAAGATGGATTTCAATGAAGGATGAGTTTGTGGATGTCCCATAACCATGAAAAATTAAGATATGAGGGCAGATATACCTTGTAATTCTTGTGATCAACTATGATATTAAGATTGTGAGGCCTAGCAAATGGACTTCGATGACAAGGGTTTTGTGTGATTGACCCATAACCTTGGGTATGTGCGTAACCCATAACCATGATGCTTGTCAATCTAGTTGGTAAAGGTATGATGGCTTGTCTGCTAGATTATCATATCCAATGAGATGTTGTAAATGCTTCATTCACATTATGTTGTTTTTTTTATCCATAAGCCTCTTGCTACAACTTTGTTGATAACTTCTGCTACAGGTAATGGAATCAAATTTCCTTAAAGTCCCATATGAGGTGTTCAAGAAATATTTCCATTAATATAAGAAACTTAAACTTTGATGACCTGTGGAGTGATAAAATGATTCCTGAAACTCATAGTATGTGCATTTGTGCAATAGTCTACACATATGTAACTAGGAAATAAAATCAAATTCGGTAAAAAGCCCATTTGAGCTAACAAACATTCCTTTCAAATGAGCTATTTTTTACATTTTGAAATTTTCTTTGGAGGTCGTGGAACTTGCATGAAGTTTTTTGAATATTTTTGCTCTGTTTTTCATCCATCATTATGTTTCATACCCTAATTCCCTTGGAACCATAACTTTCTCTAATACCACCAATCTAGATCTTGGGATGAGCCCCCCAAGATCTAAAAAATTGAAATGTAAACAAAACCACCAAGAAGCTTTTTATTAAAATAGAGAATAATTGTAAAAATTACGTTGTGGTGGACAATATGACCTTTTACAAAATGTGACTTGTTACTTATAGCTATTTTTTAGTTGCAATACTAGAGGTAAATTCCTTGGGTGGGTAAATACCATGGGTGAATGAATACCATGGTTGGATGCCACTTACAATACTATGCATAAATTCCATGGGTGGATAAATACCATGGGCGGATGTCACTTACAATACCATGGGTAAATACCCAAGAATAAGAAGATCTGAATATAGAATGTTTCACTTTATTAATATCAAACCCTTAAGGTAGGGCAACACCATACATTCATTCTTTAAAGAAGGAGAACACTCCACAAGCTATATGCATGTTCCTACCATATTCCTTGACATCTCTCAATGTGGAGTCTCTAGCCTCTATATAGGCCTTATACATACAATACCATGGGTCATTACCATGGTTCCCTTAATACCATCTAACTAATACCATGGGCCCATTACATTATTACTAACTACTTGTGGTCCCTTACATGATATGGATTAACCACCTTATTTATTACTATGGCCCATCCCATTATTACATTATTCCCTTGGGTAGCTCCCTTTGTACCCCATATTATGCCCCCTAGGTATATAACATTCCACCCCCCTTAACATGTTTCGTCCCCGAAACATGGGAAGAAAACAAATAATAAAATCTACACAAAAGAGTAGTCCACTGGTACCATGCACGTGCATCTAGCCATCCAAGAGAAAGGTGAACCCTCTATTTCACTGGTGCCTCGCTCACTTGAGATGGAAGTTGACCATGGCAGCTCTTTTGTGTTGATGTGTAGTAGGTGGATCTTCGCTCCTCGCTATCTATCATGTAGGGGTTGTTGTCCTTATGGCTAATTGGTTTCCATCTTATTGGTTGTTTTCTTGCTGGGAGATGTGGGTGATGATATGTTGAAGTTTTAACCCATGGTGTCTTTTTCTTTAATTCACCCTGTTGTGGTGTCTTATCTTCCAATATTACTTCAACCATTGAGCCCTCATCTGATGTATTAGCACCTATAACATTTTCTGCTTCAGCCTCTGTTTGTGTTTGATTGTCGATCATCAAAGGCTCATCATCTAATATGTCAGTCCTTAGAACATCTTCTTCTTTTGCCTCCTTGGACTCTACCTGTTTATTGATGGAAATATCTTGTAATGTAATTTTCTTCTTTTTATACTAGAGCTTCAAGAATTTCTTCTGAACATTAATATTGGTAGTACCCACAGATTCCATTCAAGGATATCCCAAAACAACATCCATGTTATCCATATCTGAAGTATAAAAATCACCATGCAACACATACTTATCCATAGAAAGCTTCAAATCCTTATAAACTTGAACATCCTCATCATCAACCTGTGTGTTTTCAAATGTGTTTTTGTTTGGAACTTGTAATTTTTTTGCCAAATTAACATTGATAAAATTATGCTTGCAACTAGGATTTATAGACACAACGATCTTCTCCTTCTGAATCAATCCATGAACCTACAATAAGGAGACACCCATAGAAAATAACCCCTTACATGTCTCAGTCTCCTTTTTTCTAACTTGAGACCATTTGCCTAAAAGGACTCTTTCAAATTCTTCATCTGAAAGTTTGGGCAACTGCTTGTAGTCAAGTGATAACCACCATTTGTCATCCTCCTCTTTCATATTAAGCCCCACTGAAATTTTCCAAAGTGTCCCATGTGTGAACTTTTATCTCTGTATGAATTCTTCAATAGTAGGACAATTATCTTTTCTTGTAAAACATAGCCTCTCCATGAAGAAGGTTTGGGAAAAACTCACTTACAAGTTTAAATGGCCACAATTCCGTCAATATTTTTCAGAATCCTTATTATGACCTGTTTTCAGAAATGGAACCACCATTCTGCATCTTCTCATGTGGTAGAAATCCCGATCTAGGCACTGGAATTTCAGATCTGCGCTGCAACTCTCCCGTCGTCACCAAAATTTCTAAAAAAAGAGTTGATTTTAAATCAGCGATATCTCCCTCATTCGGACTTCGATTCGACTGATTTTTTTTTTAATTGGGTAATTTTCACAAACAATCCAATCTGCAATTAGATTCTACAGATTTTGCACCAAAACATCCAAATCTGCACCGCAAACTCGCTGCCCCGAAAAATTATCTACAACACCACTGATTTTTAGAACAACGATATCTCCCTCATCCAGACACTGATTTGGTGGATTTTTTTTTGAGATCAGGTATTTTTTCACAAAGAATCCAGATCTGCAATTAGATTCTACAGATTTTGTACCAAAACATACAGATATGATCTGCAAACTCGCCACCCCCAGAAAGTTCCTGCAAAAAAATAAACAATAAAAAAAATTCTCCACTTTTGCCCAAGAAAGTGCTCTGATACCACTTGTTATAGATCTGATATGAAAATATAAGTCAATGCAAATAAACCCAAGAAATAACAAGATATGAATATAAAAATGTTTCACTTTACTAATATCAAACCCTTAAGGTAGGGCAACACCACACATTCACTCCTTAAGGAAGGAGAACACTTCACAAGCCATATGCATGTTCATATCATATTCCTTGACATCTCTCAATGTGGATTCTATAGCCTCTATATAGGCCTCATACATACAATACCATGGGTCATTACCATGGTTCCCTCAATACCATCTATCTAATACCATGGGCCCATTACATTATTACTAACTACTTGTGGTCCCTTACATGATACGGTTTAATCACCTTATTTTTTACTATGGCCCATCCCATTATTACATTATTCCCTTGGGTACCTCCCTTTGTACCCCATATTATCCCCCCTAGGTATATAACAGAATACCAATGGTGGATGTCACTTACAATACCATGGGTAAATTCCATAGGTGGATAAATACCATATGTATATGTCGCTTTCCATTTAGATCACCACGAAATATCCCAACCGACGATTTGGTGATGAGTGGAAATGCATTATTTTCCTTGGGTTTCTCACATGGAGCATTCCCTTCCTTTCCCCATTTCTTCTTTTAATAGTAGTCAGAAAATTTAAAATACCCATCATATTCTTTGAATTAATAACCATGCTTACAAAATTCCACATATATATAAGTTCATATTTTACTTTTATTTGATTTGAATGGTTTCATAGCATAGCTATTTAATGATATATTGTACAATTGTCACAATTCCATATAGAAACATTTTAGCTAGGAACCATCCAACTTGCTTCTTTTATATTCTATCTACATATTGTTCTAATTCAATTTTCCATTCTCTTCTCCTCACCTAAGAAGTATAATAGTCTAAGTGAAATGTATATGCCTAAATATTAAATACAAATATGTCCAATCATCACTTTTTATTTTATATCTCTACTTTAATAATTATTATTAACTCAACTCTTCTAAAGTTTATTAAATATAGAATATCCATATCTATCTATCTATCTATCTATCTATCTATATCTATATATATACTATATATATATATAATTGAATAAAAATATAATTATTATTATATAATTATTATTATTATTTTCTTTTTCCAAATAGGCTAAGCCAAGGTCATACCAACTTGAATGTTGGATGGAATAACAATCTACTTAGTAGTGAGATGTTATCATCAAGATTGTGCAAAGCTAGTTTGAACTTGGACGCCCCTTGGGATATTTTAATTCCCCCAAAGGTGGCTTCTATCCTCAACTCCTTCCAATGAAATTTAAACTAGTAATCTAATGGGGACTAAACATCTCACAAACCAATTGATCTACACCTCATAAGTAAAACATATAAAATTACATACTCATAAATGATTGTTTCACTTATTTAAAATTATATAAAATATAAAATGTATAAACCAATAAACATAGTTTTCTTATTTGACTTGATTAACATTAATTTTATCTAATTTCAAAACTAGTAATCTAATAGGGACTAAACATCTCACAAACCAATTGATCTACACCTCATAAATAAAACATATCAAATTACATGCTCATAAATTATTGTTTCACTTATTTAAAATTATATAAATTATAAAATATAAACCAATAAACATAATTTTCTTATTTAACATTAATTTTTATATAATTTCAAAACGACTAAGAAATATGTGGATCTAACTATTACACACATTAATATTTCATAATATGTGGATCTAACTATTACACACATTAATATTTCTAAATTCACATTATGAAAAGCATTATTTAATTTGTATTTAATCTAGTTAAAATATTTTTGAAAAGTATCCCAATTTTCATCATATTTACATCCTCATTGCCCAATCTAAAATATTTCACCCCTTCCATAATAAGCCAATATGATATGGCTTCTATAGTTTACAATATAATAAGGAAATATGATATAGTGCTAAAAAATAATAAGGGTTTATACATTTTTATTTTGCAATAAAATTATATATGATATTTTTTTATTATTTTGATTTTAAATTTAGATTTATAAATTAAAATAAGATTAAAATTTTAAGGTATGAATTTGTATTATTTAATTTTATGATATTAAAAATAAAAATATTACATATAAGAAATTTGATTTTTTCATTTTTAATAGATTTAAATTTAAGATAAATGTAATCTAATTTAATCATTTTAAAAATGTTTTATCTCTTTATATATATATATATTATATATATTATATATATATATATATATATATATATATATATATATAATTTAATATTATTGGAAAACCTCACCCCTCATCCTTATACTTCCATTGTAAAGCAGGGAAACTATTTTGTTATATATGTAATTTAATTTAGCATAAATATTTAAAAGAAACATATAAATGGAATGTATTTTATACACTACTTAAGGACACAAGAATGTATGTAGCATTTTGGAAAAGCAATGGTAGATGATAAGCTAAAAATAAATAGAAGAAATAAAAACTATTACACAAAGATTGTATGGGGAAAACTATTTTGGGAGGAAAAACTTAAACTCTAAAGCACACTCAATGTACTACTTAACCCTTAAATAGTTTCCACATGTTACTGAGCCTTCATGTGTTCAAAATTAGCATAAGGATTCTAGAGAAATTATGATAGGATAAAAGTAGGTAAAAGCTCATAAGGAATGCTTTCTCCAACCCTAGCACTTTATAAAGAGGTAAATGAAACCACAAACCATTTATGGTTTTCTAATTCTACATGTTGGAAAACACTAAGAATTTATCTTATAATTGTTTCTTCTTAGCATTCTTAGCTTGATATTGATATGAATTTATTCTCTTAGATATTTCCACATTCATTTCTTGCTATTACTCATTCTTGGCTTGATATTGATATGAATTTATTCTCTTAGATATTTCAACATTCATTTCTTGCCATTACTCAAAATTTATTCCATGTTAGTGCTCAACCATTATTACATGTTCCATAACAATACTACAAGGTGTATGGCACACATGTTTCAACATTCTTCCACTTGTAGTATACCTGTGCAAGAATATACGAGGAAATGCATTAAACTGTGAGCTAATTGCTAAGGGCCATAAGTTCCATGAAATCACAACACCACTTGAACTTACATGTGCTCGTCAAGTTTTTCATTACATCTACAACATTTTATGAAGTCTCCATTTTTTCTAGTATCACCTTTCCATCCTCTACCATATCACTAACAAAATGGTATATGATATCTATATTATTTGACTTTGCATGGACAGTGTGGGGTTTTGATGCCAATTTGATCTTATAACGCAATCTAATTTTTGTATTATAAATGTAGGTTATTTGGATTCTAAACCCCAGTTTTTAATTACGAATGTCTTGCATGTGACCACGATTATATAACACCACGAGGCATGGGGCATGGACAAGCCACTCTAGTAAACCACTAGTGTACATGGATGGTGGATGTCTATTGTGAGGAATCCTTACCCACCTCCTCAAATCAATTATGTAGACTATGAAAATATCACAAAAATAAATTAGTGAACAACCTCCCTTAGTAAAATGGTTTTAACCTAAAAATGTTAAAGGTGAATTGAACATGTAGATACTCCTGCATTAGGTTTTAGCCAAACAAATTGCACAACATTGAATTATAATAGTTCTTCGACTTACCCCTACCTCTAGAAATAGTTTCAAAAACCAAATTACCACTTCGTAAGTATAAATTGTTTCCATCTACTTTTCCTCTATAGTGGTTAAATTAACCACAACTGATTACTTTAATTATCCAACTTGCTACTCCACTAAAAAATTCAAATACACATCCACTCATAGATATTCTTCTATGTACATCATATTACCAATAAAAGTCCACATAACCCTATATATCAGTAAAGTGTGGATCTTTTGAAAGGTAATTACAGTAAAAAAAAAAATGGAATAATGGAATATTTAGAGCTAAGTCACAAATAATTAAATACCCTCCTCATTACATCCCAATGTTCTTATCCAAGATCAACCATGAGACAACTTAAGTCTCCCAATACTTGGGTAATGTTTGGTATAGTATAGGAAATACCAAACATCAAACTAAAAATTGCACTAGCATAAAGAATACAATCCATATTCTCCATATCTACATGTGTTTGAGGATATTGCTCAATTGAAATCCAAGTTTCCATAGAAATAGGAATACTTAATGCATTATAATCTTCTATGCAAAAACATTGAAGCATAGAGTTTATGGTGTAGAATGAATCATTATAATTTTATTATCTAGTTTGGCATTCTCTAAATGGAAGAATTGGAGGAATTGGCTTATAAGGTCATGTTAAGGTCTCAACAACTCTTGTCATTTTTTTTCAAAAATAAATGGACCACTCATTAAAATTTTGAAATCACTTCTGTTTCTTTATAATTGATTTTCATTTGCTTTATTTGAAGAACTAGTTTGATGGTATTCCTTTCTTGAATCTTTTATTTCAAGTACTTTATATATATAATATAAATAATGAGATAAATTTTCTTTTGGTTAAATTGATTTAATAGAATTATAATTATATTTGTTTCTACATATGCCTCCTATTTTTAGAATTAGGTACTGGATTTTTATCCCCTTAACTATAGCATTTCTTATTACACTATTCATGCATTTCTTATTTGACATCAAACTACCATTACGATAACATTAATAAGCTGGTAATAGTGGCAATAATTTTATGCATTTCCTTTTTGAGATCAAAGAGATGTTGAGGTTAAGCTCACCCTTATAAAACATTAGTAATCAGGTAATAGTAGCAATAGTTTTTTTGAGAATGATTTTGTTTATTATAGTTGGATTGCCCTCACTTATACATTTATTATAATATAATATAGTTGTAAAATAAAAAAAAAAAATCTTAATAAATAGTGTGAGAAAATTCATTTTATTTTATTTGCATTGATTTACTATTACCTACAATATTTTTAAATGTTATTTTACCTTGTTAGTATTATTTTATTAATACTATGTTGCAGAGATAAATTGAGTTGAAAGAGAAAAATTTAAAACACAAAATGCTGTCTAAAAGGCTAATTATATACATGTTGTAATATAGAGTTAACTAATTATGTAAATATTATATAAACTTTATATAATATAATATTGAATTCTTTAAATAGTATGAACACGTTAAAACGTATAACGAAAGCAACACTCATGCAGGAATGTTTGATAGGTGATTATGAAATCAACCATAAAACTAATTAGGCCAATAGGCCTTTCCTTTGAAAGGGACCTTCGTCGTCCTTTTCATTCTCACGCTTACACTTGTCGTGCTGTCCAGTTTTCATAGTTACGAACAGTTAGTAAAGTCTCGTGGTCCATGAAAACCGTCTGTACCGCCGTGTAAGTTGGCCCACGATCGAGTGCAGCCCAGAGAGTCTCTGTCTAATACGTCTAACTGAACGTTTCTAACGCAGGTCTGGTTTGGCCACCGGCACTGATTTTGTGGATCGCAATTGCTTTCATATACTGTTGTTTCATTATTATCCGCACCGCCTTCAAAATCCCTCTTCCCCGTGCCTCACAATTCCCAAACAGCCTGTCAATCTCCTTGTTGTTGAAAGCCCTGGCGGCCTTTTACAACTGAAATTGTAGCAATGGATGATCGTCTAACCAGGAGAAACCTCGGGATGCATGAGGGGCTGAGAAGGTATTCATGCAACCTTTAATGCTTTTCCCTCTCTCACTAATTAAAAATTAGCTGATCTTGATCAACCATATCTTTTCTGCCTGCGAAATTATGTATTTGCTTTTCTTGTTTATGGGTGCTACCTTTTGGCTTTCGCAAAAGAATTCATAATCCAAATATTTTACACCGATGTCATCGATATTACTGACTGTATTTCATTATTTTTTTGTTCTTTGAAGCTTTTCTTCATGCACTCATATCTTTTCAAAATTTATGTAGAACTCTGACATAGTGCAAATGTGCGACTTCCCTTATTGTTACTTATTGAGTGTGTTTTGCCTGGTTGTTCAGGAGGTAGGTTATGCGTGGCCGTTTATGATGGTGGGTTTTGCCTGGTTGTTTGGGACAGTTCTATTTCGTATGTTTTCTATAACTTGTGAATCTATATAACACGGCAAGGCTATATGGGCTATAATGTTATGGATGGATAGCACAATGTGGAACGTGAGGCTCTGTTTTCTATTTGTCACACTGTTTGCACGAAAAGATTCTTTGGTGGAAGAGAATTCCTGAGAAAATATTGAACTATCCATCCTTAAAGGGGTTATGTCCCCCTAAGCTAACGCAAGAATTCTTGCATTCTCAAGTGATCGGCCCTAATTCAGCTGTATCTGCTACTGGCCTCAGCTTCCTGCATCGACTGTGGAGGTTTCCTTGTTTCTCAGCTTTATACTTCAAAGAAGCATAGACCGATTCCATACATGGAAGCCTGCAGATTATTCTTCGGATGTTTAATAGCTCGTTGTTGAAAGCCCTGGCAGTGTATTACAACTGAAATTGTGGCAATGGCTGATCGTCTGACCAGGAGAAACCTCAAGCTGCGCGAGGAGCTGAGAAGGTATTCATGTGACCTTTAATGCTTTTCCCTCTATCACTAATTAAAAATTAGCTGGTCTTGATTAACCATATCTTTTCTACCTGCGAAATTATGTATTTTCTTTTCTTGTTTATTGGCGCTACCTTTTGGCTTTTGGAAAAGAATTCATAATGCAAAGATTTTACGCTGATGTCATCGATATTACTTACTGTATTTCGTTGTTTTTTTGTTCTTTGAAGCTTTTATTCATGCACTCGTATCTTTTCAAAATTTACATAGAAGTCTAACGCAGTGCAAATGTGCAACTTCCCTTATTGTTACGTATTGGGTGTGTTCTGCCTGGTTGTTTAGGAGGCAGGTTCTGCCTGACTATTTAGGATGGTGGTTTTTGCCTGGTTGTTTGAGAAAGTTCTATTTCGTATGTTTTCTATAACTTGTAAATCTATCCAACATGACAAGGCTATATGGGTTGTAATGTTATGGATGGATAACACAATGTGGAACGTGAGGCTTTGTTTTCTATTTGTCACATTGTTTGCATGAACAGATTCTTCGACAGAAGGGAACTCCTAAGAAAATATCGAACTATCCATCCTTAAAGGGGCTCTGTGCCCCTAAACTGACACAGGAATGCCCGCATCCTCAAGTGATCAACCCTAATTCAGTTGTGTCTGCTACTGGCCTCAGCTTCTTGCATCAACCGTGGATGTTTCCCTGTTTCTTAGCTTCATACTTCAAAGAAGCGTAGACCAATTCCATTCATGGAATCCTGCAGATTCTTCTTCTGATGTTTAATAGCTCGTTGTTGAAAGCCCTAGCGGCCTTTTACAACTGAAATTGTGGCAATGGCTAATTGTCCGATCGGGAGAAACCTCAAGATGCGCAAGGGGCTAAGAAGGTATTCGTACAACCTTTAATGCTTTTTCGTCTATCAGTAATTAAAAATTAGCTAATCTTGATCAACCATATCTTTTCTGCCTGCGAAATTATGTATTTTCTTGTCTTATTTATGGGCGCTACCTTTTGGCTTTTGGAAAAGAATTCATAATTCAAAGATTTTACGTCGATGTCATCGATATTATTCACTGTATTTCGTTATCTTTTTGTTATTTGAAGCTTTTCTTCGTGCACTCATATCTTTTCAAAATGTACGTATAAGTCTGACGTAGTGCAAATGTGCGGCTTCCCTTATTGTTACTTATTGAGAGTGTTCTACCTAGTTGCTCAGGAGGTAGGTTCTGCCTAACTGTTTGGGATGGTGGGTTTTGCCTGGTTGTTTGGGATAGTTCTATTTCATATGTTTTCTATAACTTGTGAATCTATCTAACACGGCATGGCTATATGGGCTGTAATGTTATGGATGGATAGCACAATGTGGAACATGAGGCTCTTTTAGTTTGCTATTGAATGCAAGCTTCCTATGCTTTCCTGTTGTGAGGAAGTGGTGGCCCTTGTTGAATAAATGTATCACGATATGGAACTCAAGGCTCTGTTACATTGATATGGAACTCAAGGCTCTGTTACATTGCCATTAAAAGCAATTTGTCTATGGTTTCCTGTTGTGGGGATAAAGTGGTCCTTCTCTAATGTATCCATTGATCCTAATTTGTTCTTACAGGGGTTAACATTGTTGCCCATCAAAATGTTACAGAGGTCTATTCTGCTTGTGGATGTTTTTAATTCTGAATGGGACTCTAATCACCCAGGTAAATTGTAAGCACCAAAATTTGGTATTCTAATGCATCAGTGACCATCGCTTTTTTCGACAGTATCCAAAAGTTCCAAGTATTTTTCCTTATTCTTCGAGGAACTTTAAGCAATTAATACCTTACATGTATGAAGCAATTTTAAATTGTATTTTGAAAGAATTTATTTGTATTAAGCGATTTTACTTTGTGTAAATTATAAGCACCAAAATTTGGTATTCTAAGGCCAGGCAAAGACCATTGCTTTTTGGATAGTGTTCAAAAGTTCCAAGTATTTTTCCTTATTGTTGGACGAACTTTAAGCAATGAAGACCTTACATGTATGAAGCAATTTTAAATTGTATTTTGAAAGAATTTATTTGTATTAAGTGATTTTACTTTGTATTTTGAATTAGTGGGCTTAAGCACTGGTTCTAACGTGCTTCATCACAGATAACTATTTAAGCTAGAAACCATATTCTTTTGAATAGGGTAAGAGATGGTAACGGTTTATAAGGGTTTTGAACTGATGGATGTATATTGCTTGTTATATGATAAATAGAATAAGATATATGTCGTTTGACTATTTGACTGCCGCATTTTTTGGATGAATGGATATTTGTTGTCCTATACCTTCTGGTGTTATGGATACATGTTTTATTTTGTTTGTTCCTTTTATGTTGTTATGGAGCAAACTGTGAATGCCTTATTATCTTTTCTACTCTAAAGGCATGTTTTATACTTCTCTTCCTATGATTAATGGAAGAAGATATATCTTGTTTGGCTATTTCCCTGATACAAATTTTTAGACGAATTCATGTTTGCTACTCTTTTACTTTTGTTGTTATGGATGTGTGTTTTATATTGTTAGTTCCTTTTATGCTATCATGGGGCAATCTGTGAAGGTCTTGCATATGGCAATTAAAACACTGTTATCTTTTGCCTTTTCTGTTCACAAGGCATGCTTTCCTATATAGTATCCTAATCCGTATATTGCAACTCTTATTTGGAGTGGAGTAAGGATTATGCTTGTCCCAAGCAGGTCCTATAATTGAAAATTTTCCAGGTTTATGGCTCTACTTGTTTTGATCTAGTAGCTTTTTTTGGGGCAGAATCCCTTACAATCTTGCATACACACTATAAGGCACCCTTCAAATTGAAGTAAGTGATGGTTGTTAAATTTGTTTCCTTATGTGGGTTGTTCTTTGACTTGTAATTTGGGAAAATGTGGATTTGATCTATCATTTCCCCTGATGCATTCCAACTAATTATACTTGTTCATTGCCATTGGAGTCATCAAAAGTACAAATGCCATACACAGAACTGCCCATTGGGAAATTGGGATTCCATAATTTGGAGAGTCTGGCCTAATATGAACAAATTCATACTCTTCTACAGGGTATGCAAAATTAAAAATATTGTTCAGTTGTCAAAGTCATGTGATGACATATTCAACAAGATGATTCAGAGTGGAACATTTCTTGAAGATTTGTACAATGCTGTTTGTGAGAAGGTTTTAATCTCAACTTAAATTTAACTAAATTTGTTGCATTTCCTTCTAAATTGTCTGCTAATTCTGGTAGCCTTTATCTCACAGGAGATTGAAATTGTTTTGACTGCACATCCAACACAAATAAATAGACAGACTAAGCCTTTCAACCTTTTCGGCTTCTTTTCTTATATCAACATTTGTGCAGGGTATTGAGTATGTATTTACAAATCAATGATTTTGGGATTAAATCCCACAAAGAAATTGTATACCTTCTCTTCAAATTCCTTCAAGCTTTTGAAAGTAAACCCAGTGAGTTCTCAATATAATTTTACCATAATAAAAAACAATTAGAAAGCCTTTAGCTAGCTCAAATTGCTCATCTGTTAGGCTTGAACCAACATCTCTTCTAGAAAAATTCAACAATTCCAATTTAATAATCCTATCGGCCTCTCTTTGTACCTTTTGGGACAATTACTAGTAAAGTAGGAAATGTCATTATAATGGTTTTTACTAGTTAGATGAATCGTAGTTTTGACACTGTAATTTTTATGTCACGATGTAATGGCTATAGTTCGTTGCGAAGAATAGAGGCTTCAAGCCACAACGAAGAGGAGAGACTATTCCAAAAAATCTCATAATTAGAACGTGGAGATCATGGGAATATTAACTGCAACGAGATGAGATCCCATAAATATATCCATGGAATTACAAAGGAACTGTCATCATGGGATACGAGATAACGATAAAAGCGTTATGGCATTGCTAGAGGAACCTAGTTTTTAACGTGGAACCACCAGATCATAGGACAAGGACAAAGCAAGGGAACAATATAATTATTAATGATAACAATGGAATCCTCTGCGAAGTTGACCATAAAATTGAAACCACTAAACGTAAAACTAGCAATTGCCCCAAAAGGTGCAAAGAGAGACTGATAGAATTTTTAAATTGAAAAATATGTATTTTAATTTTCATAATCAAACAATAACAATTCAAACATTAAATTTATTTATTTTATTTATTTATTACTAAGTTTATAATTTGTAAGTATATCAGAGTTTGTTAACAAAATCATGCATTCTAGAATGTCATTACAACTGCAAGCTGAAACATTAGATACTAGACACTCAAAATGCCAATGCATTCTAAAAATCAACCAAATTAAATTAAATTGAGTGGGTCACAGATCCAATTATGCATGCAAAAACATTTATAAAAAACAAAAATTGTAATGTGGTTAAAAATTGTATTGCTAATACATGGCTTAAAAGTTCAAATTCAAAGGTTAGAAAATATGCATCTAGGAATCAAATCACTATGCAAGGATATTGCATTCATATTTAATTATAGGTTCCTAAGAATTGAGATAGTCAAGTAAAATTCAATTAACCACATGTAGTTTTTCTATTTTCAATTGTAAATAGTGTTTTTCCATTCAATTGTAAACAATGGAGAGTTCATTCATGTAATGGGAAAATTTGACATCTTTGCATATTCATCTAAATTTTTATTTTCAATGTAAAGCAGTAATTGTCTCCACAATTTTTTATGTAAAGCAATAATTGTCTCTGCATTGAGTACTGAGTGAAGAGTACTGATTAATTTCTAATTGTTGATAGTAAATGCTCGCTACTACAATACATGGTTGTTTGATTTTTGGACATGGGCTGGTTTTGAAAAGTGGTAACCAATACTAATTGGGTTGGATTTGTAGTACTGGTGAGGTAGCTTTGCCAAGCAGATGGAACAGGCATTGGCATCACAACAGGCTACCAGCGGGGCAACAATAGTAAAATCTGCTACTGAGGCAGCTCTGAGAGTAAAATCTCCTACTGAGGAAACTGCTCTCAGAGCTGCAGAAATAAGCAAAAGGCTCAAAGGAGAATTTGTTAACAAAGAGGAGAAGGAACCTAGGAAAACGAGAAGGCAAGTTTTTACTCTTATGTTTATTTATTTTCACTTTGTTCTGCACTTGTGTCGTTTATGCTGTTCTTCTTAAAATAATTAGTAACTTCTTTTAACTTTTATTTGAATTTCTTCACGTTGGCTTATGCTTCATGTTTTGTTCATGCCATTATTTATAAAATATAGAGTAACTTTATTTTGAATATCTGTTTTTTCAGGTCAAGGTCGAAATCAAGGTCCCCTATTAGACATCATCATAGCTAACATTATCGATCTTGTTCACCATCTCCCATTCGATATCGTCAAGATCACCGAGAGAGGTCAAGATCAAGAGATCATCATCGTCACCGAAGCCGTAGTAAATAGAGAAATGATCATTACATAGATTCTCTTGTTAATCACCGTGGATATCATGGTATGTGACAGTGGGAAAGGAAGAAAGATCATTACCCTCGATTCATCATGAGAAGCAGGAGTAGGAGTTGGAACTGATGTAGGACAGGGAAGGCATTGCGAGGTAATTCTAGGCCACATAAAAATTGAAAGAGAAGACATCCATCCCAAGACGTAAAAAGGAAAGGCTTCAGATCTGCTTGTCAGACCATGCATTCAAAGTCCCCATCAAAGGATTCAAAAGAAGGTAGTCTGGAGAATGATTCTGGCACATATCCAACAGAGAGGAGTCATAAAGCAGAAGTCAGGGATACTCTCAAGAAAAGTTCACAAGATGTTATTGAAGATGAGAATAAAAAGATCACATCTCAAGGAATGAGTAGTGGAGACCGGAAATCTGCTCACTATTCTAGACATTCAAATTCCAGACTCAAGGATTCACGAGAAGCTGGTTTGGAGAATGATATGTGCACCTTTCTGCCAGAGATGAGAGAAAGGTATATGGAAATGATAAGGGAAGACAACCTATCTTCTCATCACTCGAAGGATTCAAGAGAATGCAGTCTGGAGAATGATATGGGACCTTTCTAGCACAGAGGAGATATAAAACTGAGGGAGGGAATACTGCCAAAAATAATGCATGGAATACTAGAGACGACAAAGATAACATCAAAATAACTCAAGAAATGAAAAAACAAGATCAGATATCTGCTGACCTTCTAGACATACAAGAGCAGGCAGTTTGGATAAGGACATGAGCATCTCTCGAGTAGAGAGGAGATGCATACGTCGAGAATTGGAAAGGGATGATCACAATTCTACCTGCAATTCTAGGCATTAAAATTCCATATCAAAGGATTGTAAAGAAGGAAGTTTAGAGAAAGATTTGAGTGGATGTTCCACAGAAATGATGGACAAGGTAGAGGAAGAGGATGCCATCAGAAAAGATGCCATAGATATTGATGAAGGCAAGGATAATGGGGGTTTAGGTAGATCTGAAAGCCAGATGAAGTATCTTGAGCATTTGAATACCAAGCAGGTTATAGAGAAACATAGTGATTATGAAAATGTTGCAAGGGAAAACCAGGAAGACAAATGCACTGAGGATTTAGCAAAAGCTCAAAACATCATGGAGAAAAGGAAAAACAATGCAGGATGTAATGTTTGATGAGAATATTAGGGAGAAGATAAATGTGAGTAAATATTCAAGTGTAGGTCAGAGAAACTTATATAGTGAAGATGGGGAAACAAACGAGAAAAACAATGTTGGTGTGAAAAAAATGCAATTCAGATGACATTGATAAATTTAAAGAAAAAAATGTCAAAAAAATACAAAAGATGTAGATAGCAAAATAGAACTGAGAGAGATGATATGGCAAGGAAAGGGAAACGAAGTAGTTGAAGAAGGACTTGAACTGGAAGAAATGATGTTGTGCAAAAAGGATAAGAATTTAGTGGAGGATGAATAAGAGATCCATAAACAAAAGAAACATTTTAAAAAGGAAAGGGAGGTTAATAATAAGAAGAAAAGGAAATGACATGAAAGTAGACACAGGAAAGAGGATGGGAGTGAAAAACATAACAAAAGGAGGAAAAAGCACAAGCATCATAGATCTTCATTTATTCAACAGAACTTCTTCATGTTATTCAATAGAATAGAACTTTCCTCTTCAGATGCAACTGAGAGAAATGACAAAAGGAAGAGAAAGCACAAATGGCGATAAGCTTCATCTTATTCAGCAGAAAGTTCATCTAGATTTTTTTCATGTCTCGACAAATATGACATGTGCTGGAAGAAAGAGAAGCATAAGGGAGTTTCTAAGGCTAGTTTCCCTATTCCAAGTTTATGAGACTCATGGCCAGTTGAGCGAGGAACTGTTGTCATTTGTCCCTGAATTCTTAGCAAGTGTTTATTTCTGCATGTCATCAATTGATGCTAAAGTCTCAAAATTCTCAGCCTTAAACCCTTCATTTCTCCGAAGAAGAGATTTTTCATCCCCAATTTCCCACCAACGCTGAGAATTTGTGGCAACCGATGGGTAAAATGCGTAAATTAATGCTAAAATCCTCCACAAAACCCCTTCAAACTCTGGAATGCAATTCCCAGCTCAAAATTAGAGATCAAACACTAACAATTGGGAAGAATTTGACCTTGGGTAATGAAAGGCATAGCCAGCTGCAACAGATAATTAAGATTTACCGGGCACTACAATGCAATTCCGAGGCGAATGAGTCTTCTTCTAAACATCTCAAATTTTTCACTAAAAACCTCCAAGATTTAGAGCTTCGAGCTTTTCCTCCTTGTCCTCGGTGTACAATCTCTCAGCATATACTATTAAAAGTGGGTGGTCATAACACTCCACAAAGCGGTTTATCAAGCCTCTTGACCCTAATCCACATATCGCGCCCATTCTCACTGGGTTCATCGAGGCAGTACACAGTTCTTCAAGTTGCACAGGTGTATTAATGTATATATTTTTAAATAGGATTGTTCATCAAACATTAGTCTCAACTCCCTCCTATGAAGATGTTTAAAACCTTCCCTTCATCCACCGCATAATCCTCAATTCAATTTCCCACATATTTAACAAAACCACCTATTATTCTTCCAAGTTTTGTCACAGAGAAATAAATATATGGTGACATAAACATGGAACATTAGCTAGTAATCTATCCTCTCCCTAATTCAGAAGTCTATCCAGAGGTGATGGTTGTTTGTGCTTGCAACTCCATCAATCATGTTAGCTCTCATGGGATTAAGAACTATATTATCTTTCCAATACAAAGATTTGTGACAATCATCTTCTTTTATAGGATTCTGTTTACTAAATATGGAAATGGCTAACCCAGATATTTTTGCAGCCACTCACTAAAGCTGGCTATTTCAAAAATTACTGCCGCAGTGAGACAACACAATGGTTTGAGCTTCTTAACCTGGACAATCAGGCCTATCTATATATTTGAACAATATCTCAAAACAAGGTCTCAACAACCTCAAATTCTATGAACCAAGTTTCTTCAGAGTGGTGACAAGGGGATCCCTTTGAAGCCAACAATTGCTTTGATACCACAACTATTAAACCTGGAGATCAACCTCCAGCAAATGGAGAAGAATAATTCACAGCACAAACCTATTCTACATAAATAGGGAATTCAAAACACCCATATCAAAGAAGCACACACAGAGACAAAAGAGTTTTTCTCACTGGGGACAAATGATTGTCCACCTTGTCATTCACTTTTCTTTTATAAAGAAAATACAAATGTAGAAACATTGTTGCCCCTAAAATCATGGATACAATTGGAAAACAGCTCTGATTCTAAAACACAAGAATGCAATATGCAAATTTCTTTAAACTTTCCATAAGAGAATCAACTAAATATATAGATGATGTGACTGGAAATATCTTAAAACTGCAGGCTATTTTGTACTCTTCTCTTCAATCCCATCAGTGATTTCTTCAGCAGCTAATGGCACAGTTTTAACCTGCTCACAAAAGCAAACATTCACAAAATCACATTAGCTTCTCCCAGTTCTCCCAATCTAGTAATAAGCAGGCCAAGATGACCATAATGCCCACCAACGAATCAAGTGTTTCAACAGCACTAACCAGATCTCTGTACTTCAAGGCGTAGAACATCTCAAGATAGCGGCGTGTCTCACGTCTTTCAAGTTTTGATACATACTTCCAAAAGCCATAAACTCTAGCCAGCGTCATTAGTCTCTCGGAATATATCTACCACGTATACCTACAAAAGATCCACTCCCAACACCAGACTGAATCATCTATACGACAAAAAATTCTAGTCTAATCCTAAAGAGACTGTCACTGTTGTCCCCTCAGCAACGCAACTTACAAAATGCAATGGATAGCATTTGCACTTCAATGTGAAGCGGTGGTAAAACAGACTGATAACTACCACATAACAAAACAAACTTGGTTATAAGAAGGAAAGGAAGAGATAAATTAGCCATAAAATGAGACCCTAGACTTACCTTTCATAGATACGCTGTAAACCAGCATTGGAGATCCTGTCCCAGTAACCGGGATCTGTCTTGCACCTCTCAAAAAAGTCAGCAATGCATTCACTTGCATTATCCCCGTGGTAGGGATCAATATGAAATCCAGACACCCCATCCACAATAATTTCAGCAGGACCTCCATTACATGTTGCAAATGTAGGAAGACCGCATGTCATTGCCTCAACAACAGTAAGTCCAAAAGCTTCATATAGTGCAGGCTGAAACATAACCAAGACAGCAAACATTGATGTCAGTGATAGATGCGATCCATTTTTAGAGGAACGATAAATTGTAGAACCTTCACCAAGCATAATTAGCATTTGATAGGATCATAGATAAGAAATTGAAAGCCAATTGAACCTTTAGGTGAAGGATCCTAACTTGAAGACAATTAGAAGGAAAAAGCTAACCTGTACAAAGGCACCCCTTGTGTCACAGATGTAGCGGTAAAGTTCACCATTTCGCACTCTATTCTTTTGTGCACATATCCATCGGAACTGACCATTCAGGTTATACTCTTCAATAAGTGTATGCATTTTTTCAATTTCAGCCACTTCTTCTCTATCTTTGGACTTTGATGGGTCAAAATCACCAGCAACCACAACAAGTTTAACCAGCTCCCTCAAGCATTTGTTCTTTGCAAACCATTCAACCAGTCTTGTCATATTTTTCACCCAGTTGAGTCTTGCCATAGAGAAGATAATGGGTTTTTTATGGTCATTCAAGGCACACCTGAAAACATGGCAGAAGCAGTTATTTTAGCACATGAATTTTTTTTGAGTTAATCAGTTGCGAGTGAAACAATAGGTGTATTGGCGGTTGCGGAAAATAGGGAGGCAAGTACAGACAATCCGCTTTTAAAGGAATACGGAGGTGCGTGAGCCGAGAGGATGCATCCACAACACAGTGAAAGAGTTTACCTTCATTGCTAGATCTCCGCCCTCCACCGTCGATGAGACCACCGCCACCAAGAGAGACTGGTGTCAACCTGAGAACCCGCTCTATGCCCGACGCCAGGTGTCAGCCTGAGAACCAAAGGGACGACGAAAGTCCCTTTCAAAGGAAGGCCTATCGGCCTAAATATAAGGGAATCAACATGAAATGGATCCAATCCAATTATTTGGTAGAGAAAGAGGACTTTCTCAATACAAAATAGTGTGTATTTTCTCCCGGTGTAGTAGTCTAGTATTTAATATTTTATGGATCTAATCATTTAATACTTTATGGATTTAATGATATTTAATGTCAATGTGTTTTTTCTTAGAGTGATATACTAATTTTTTATCTAAATGAATAGCATTCAACAAATATTTTTCTTGTTTTATTCCCAACTCTCTTAAAAAATATTGCATCCACAACATCTTTTTGCAAGTTTTTGTGGCAGTGGTGTATTTTTCTTTTCTTGTGGAGAGGGCCACTCATGGAGGAGCATCCAGCTCAGGAACCATGACCAAGTGTCGTCTCTGCCAAGTCAAAAAGTTGAGTTAATTTTTTTATTATTATTTGCCTTTTATGTTAGTTGACAGAATAGGAGGTAGGATTTTTTATTTTTTATCTTAATCTATAAATTAGTCAAAGGTAGTTTGGTCAGTTAGAGTTATTTACTTGATTGTTACTAATAAATCATGGATTAATAATTGTCATGTTATTTTAAAAGGAAAAGACAAATGTGTCTAAAAGGAAAATCTTGTCATAAGGACAAAATAATAACCATGTAACTGTAAAGTCTACAACCGAAAAGCAAATAATTCTTTTTTTCATGTTACGGAAGTGAAACCACAGAGCCTAAAAAGAAGCAAATAATGAAAGTTGAGTTCAATTCACCTGAGAATCTGCAGTGAGAGCCGAGAACCCACATTTCATCCACAATTTTTTACTAACTTCGGAGACGAAGGAGCGAACCAGGTTAGAAGCTGAGGAAAGAGAACCACAAATTGAATCAAGGAAGGAGGACTACCTGCATTTGAAGCTGAGGATGAAATAATGCCATCGATTCGAGCCTGGACACAAGCCAATCACTAAGTTTCCAACAAGAACGAGAAATACCAGCACATAGACCGAAACACGGGAGCCTATTGAACCAACAGCAGAAGGAAAACAAACAATAATGGAAGAATCACTTACCCAGACAGCAACAGGGCAAACCACACCTACCCAACGAACCAGGTTTAAGAGCAACCACGCACACATCGAGGAACCAGGACAGAAAATCACCAGGAGGCGCGCCCAGACCCACAAGAAAGCTACATACTCAAACTTGCAGAGCACAACAGAACAAACCCTCAGCAAGCCCAATGACAAATGACCAAGTGAATGATGAGCAAAGAGCTTTGGCATAACATGGAGTGGTAAAAACACAACCCGAGGCAAGTACTCAATCATAACTGTGTAATTGAATGCCACCTAACACGGTACCACAATATCCGATAGTGTACTCCTCACACATGTAATCACAACCGAAGATCTAACCAATCATACAATCACCACATAATCAAATTAAATTACCTAAAGTCCATAAAGTATTGGTTTGGTCCCATCATAGTGGTATCAGAGTAGGCGAAATTGATTGAAGAAATGGAAAGAGGAAGGCGAGGTCGTAGTAGAGGTGCTCGAAGGATAGCGGAGGAAGGACTAAGAGAGGAGATAAGAATTCTTGCTGCCCATTTGGAGGCAGTAGAGGCAGGGAGAAGAAGAGACTCGGAGGTAGGCGATGACAGTGAAGAGGAAACTAAGAGAAAGAGATTGAACAAGTTGTCGATTAAAACTTGGTCAAGGATGGTGGCCAAGTTGAAGGGCAGATTTCTGCCGAAAGATTATCATATTGCACTACACAGGCAGGTGCAGAATTTGAGACAGAAAGGAATGACAGTAAGGGAGTACACGAAGGAGTTCTATCGAGTGAACTTAAGAGCCAAATATACAGAGGATACCGTGGAAAGAATAGCCAGGTATTTAAATGGGTTAAGATTAGAAATTTTAGATGAAATCAATATTTTAACTCCGAAGAACACTGACGAAGCGTATCAGAGCGCGATGAAAGCTAAAGAGAAAATTACTAGAAGGAATAATGCCCGGAGAGGATGAGGAGCCAATAGGGGAAAAGGCCAGTCATATGGCAGAGGGCGGACTGCTAGTAGTAATGAGGAAGGCAGTAGTTCCAGAGCTTCCAGATTAGCAGATAGAGGTGATAATGCGAGAGGCGATAGATCATCCCATCGAGGTAGGGGAAATGGCCGAGGAAGAGGGGTTGGTTATCAATGTTACAGGTGTCATAAATGGGGACACAAATCATTTGAATGTCCAGAGGCAGATCAACCTGGACAGAGGGGTGCATATGTTGCATAACTAGAGGAAGCAGTGACACCTCCCCAAGAAGCTGAAAATGCTCCAGAGATAGGGGAAGCCGTGGTGCTGCACAAGGTGTTGTTAAAACCAGTCAAGAAGGTCACCAAACAGACACAGCGGAAGGCTTTGTTTAGAATAGTTTGTAGGTCACGTGGTAAGTGTTGTAAGTTGATTATTGACAGCGGTAGTACTGATAATTTGGTGTCCACAGAGATGGTGGAAATGTTGGAGTTGAAGCGCTTGAAACATCCCACCCCTTACAAAGTCTCATGGCTACAAAAAGGCCATCAGTTGCTGGTGGATGAACAGTGCGAGGTGGAGTTTCAAATAGGCAGATATAAGGATAAAGTCATTTGTGACATCATGCCGATGGATGTATGTCACATACTGCTAGGCAGGCCTTGGCAGTATGACAGGAAAGTGGTACACGATGGATTGACGAACTGTTATAAGTTTGTCAAGGATGGAATCAAGCATACGCTTGTGCCCATCAAAGAGGAAGGGACAGCAGGGACAAGTGAACCAAGAGCATTGTTGGTTAGCGGAAAACAGTTTCTGAGACAAGTTGAGGACAGTGAGATGGGTTATGTAGTTGTAAAGAAAGCAAGAACAGTGTTGTTGCACACAGAGGTATCAGATTTACTTACAGAAATCCAGCAAATGTTGCAGGAATTTATGGATATAGTGGTGGATGACTTGCCAGACAAATTACCCCCGAAAAGAAGCATAAGTCATCATATTGACTTCATACCCAGAGCCAGTTTTCCAAACAAAGCAGCATAACGAATGAGCCCCAAGGACAATGAAGAGATTAGGAAGCATGTGTAAGAATTGCTAGACAAGGGATTAATAAGGGAAAGTTTGAGCCCTTGGGTAGTCCCAACGGCTCTCGCCCCCAAGAAGGGAGGAGAGTGGTGGATGCGCACAGACTCGAGGGCCATCAACAAAATCACCATCTGGTAAAGGTTCCCACTGCCATGGTTGGATGACATGATGGATTGTTTAAGTGGGGAAGCATATTTCTCTAAGATAGACTTGAAGAGTGGGTATCATCAAATCCGGATACGAGAGAGGGACAAATGGAAGACAACCTTTAAGACGAATAAGGGACTATATGAATGGATGGTCATGCCATTTGAACTGAGCAATGCGCCCAGTACAGTTATGAGGTTAATGAATGAGATGCTGAAGGAATACATCGGGAAATTTGTAATAGTGTACTTGGACGACATACTAATTTTCAGCAGGACAAGGGAAGAACACCTTCAACATGTAGGAAAGTGCTGGAAAAATTACAGTAGAATAAACTACTAATAAACTTGAAGAAATGTACCTTTCTACAGAAGGAATTGATTTATTTGGGCTTTGTTATAGCACAAAACGAGCTATTTTGATTGAAAACCCTAGCTTCCGCTGCTCTGCCCTCTGCTGCAGATGTACAGACCTGCATCTCTGCAACCTGGCACATTCATCCCTGCACGATACTGCTGGATCGCTAATCATCAAAAGTTTGGTCGCTAACTAACAATGGAATGTCCGGCGGGAGGGACGGGGTCCGTTCCTCCCCCATCTTCCTCATCACAGCCGACAGACAACGAAGCGACATCTGTTCCCCGTTCTCTTACGGCAAAGCCGCTGCACGATTTCAGAGCTCTGAAAACGATCGCAACAAGGAACAAATCAATGATAACGAGGACATCCCGATCGCTGATGATCAAAAGGACACAGATCAGGGTGCATCACAACCAAAGGCGACATCAACCACATGCATTCCAAAGGCTAAAGAACGTATTAAAGTCGAGCTACCAAGCCATCGTATCAATGGCGAAATACAATATCTGAAAGATCATGCACTGATTGGTAAGTTTCTGGGTTTCTGGCCTACTGAGAAGGCCCTTCATGGTTGGATAGAATCCAAATGGAAGCCCAAAGGACAAGTCTCCCTGTTATTAGGACCCAAAGGTTTCTTCACAGCTATTTTTCACTGCCTGGAAGACAAAACCAGAGTATTCGAAGGCGGCCCATACTTCTTCAACTCCTCGGGTCTTTTCCTTCGTGATTGGAAGCCACGATTCAACCCAGATATGGAGGATCTCAGTCATGCTCCAGTCTAGATTCACTTGTATTCCCTGCCTACAGAATACTGGAAAGAAGAAACATTAAAGGACATTGGTAACAGCATTGGCACCTTCATCAAAGTAGCTGAGGACACAAAGTACCGAAGATTCACCTCCTATGCCAGGATATGCATCCAGATGCAGCTCAAAAAAACCCTTGCAGACTCGGTAAGTCTCTTCCATGATGATTTTGAATGGCTTCAACCTTTAGACTATGAACACATTCCCTTTTGTTGTCGTAAGTGCCATGAGCATGGCCATCTCTTTAGGGAATTCCCCTTGAATACCCAAACCCACGTTGCTGCCAATGAAACTCCTAAAGATTCAGATGGTTTCACCAAAGTAACCTCCCGCCGAAGGCATGCAAAAAAGCATCCAGCTACCCCCTCCAACCCCAAAAAACCTGAATCCTAGAACCGGTTCCAAATCCTCACCCCTCTTGAAACCTCAGATAAGCCCTCAAAAGTCCCTCAGTCTTCTCTTGCCCCTCCATCCTCCTCCTTTCATCCCAACCCAGAGGTGGATCCCTCTCCCCCGTCGTCCTCAAAGCTCCCTCCCTCCTTGGAAGAGAATATCTCGGAGTCAGCCACAGACCCTCAGGCCTCTAACATGGACTTGGATGCGGCCTTAGCTTTAAGTTTGCAAGAAGGTATCTCAGATGATCCTCAGGACACCCCTATCAATATGGAGGAAGATCTAGAGACTGTGAGTCTAGATGGGCTAGATATCCTCACGCTTGAAGCAGCATGTAAGCAGAAAGAATACAACGCCATCCCCCCCTGGGAAATAGACAGATTGGAAGGGGTTCTCATCAAAGAAAAACGGAGCAAATGTTTGGGCATACAAGCAGGCAGTCTCTGGGATGGAAATAAAATCCTCAAAGAAACAAAAAAAAGAGGACGCAAGACTGAACTACAGAGAACCATTATCCTGGGCGAGATCTTAATGGAATCGGGGCGATTTCCAAAGTTGACAAAGTTCTACAAGCCCAAACATCAAAGTTCCTCATGAAGCTCATCTCATGGAACATGAGAGGGCTCAACAGCCCCTCCAAACACCGAATGTTAAAAACCATGATTCAATTAGAGAAACCAACCATTGTTTTTCTACAAGAAACTAAAAGTACCAATGTCATTCTTGAAAAAATCCTTCGCAAAGCCTGGCCTGGTAGCAGATCTGTTTCAGTTGATGGGCTAGGTGCCTCAGGAGGACTAGCTATAGTCTGGAATCCGCAGTCCATTACTCTTCAGGATCTTCATGCTTCGCGCAACTTCATTCAAGCCTCATTTCATATCCTGGGTATGGAGATACATGGTCTACTTACCAACACATACTTCCCGCAGGACTTGCACCAAAAATTAGAAGTGTTGGAAGCCCTCATAGCACTCAATGCCAATAGACAACACCCTCTCTGGATAAGTGGGGGCGACTACAATATCATCACCAGTCTAATGGAAAAAAAAGGTGGTCGGATGAAACTAGAAGAGGACAGCACAGGCCTCAAAGAATTTATACAAAACAACCAGCTCATAGATCTACAAACATCAAATGGATTGTTCACCTGGACAAACAAACGGAGAGGACCACACCACATCGCATCCAGATTAGATCTCTTCCTCATTTCAGACAACACAATTCATTTGGGCGGAGCGCTTCATGCATCTATCCTGCCTCAAGGAGGCTCAGATCATTGGCCCATTATGCTCCAATGGACCAGTCCAGGTAAACAATCCAATCGCCCCTTTCATTTTGAATCCTTCTGGTTCACTAACCCAGATTTCAAAAGAATGGTGCAAGATGTTTGGAAGTCCTTCACTCCTCCAACAGGAGCAAAAATGTATCAATTTCAACAGAAGCTCAGACACCTTAAGCAAGCAATCAAGGCCTGGAACAAATCAAAATTCGGCAACATCCTGGATGCAAGCAAAAATCTGGAGCATAACATGTGTGATCTCCAGCAAACCATCATCACCGAAGGTAGAACAGAAGAATTAGCTAACAAAGAGCACTCCCTCTGGATGGAGCTTGAAACTCTAAGGCTACAGGAGGAAATCCTATGGAAGAAAAAGTCACGTATCAGATGGCTAAAAGAGGGCGAAAAGAATACTAAATTCTTTCACCGTTCCACCATACAACGCCGAATGCATAACAACATAGCCTTCATCAACAACAATCAAGGGGACATAATAGAAAAGCATGAATATATTGAGAAGGCATTCAGAGATCACTTCCAGGAAGCTCTTAAAGAACAACCCGGAAGCCGTGAAGCTGCCATCAAAGCAGTCACTCAGCATATTTCAAAGCTAATCACTGAAGATCAAAATCAAAATCTCCTGAAACAAGTCACCATGCAGGAGGTCGAAGAAGCTATGGCGCAACTCAAAGATGGTAAGGCACCTGGGCCTGATGGTTTTACTGCTAATTTCTTTCATGAATTTTGGGATCTGATCAGCTCGGAAGTATGGGACTTGGTGGAAGAATCCCGCTCCATGCATTGGGTCCTTCCCTCCCTCAACTCCACATTCATAGCTCTTGCCCCCAAAAGCGAAGAAGCCAATACGCCCGACAAATTCCGGCCAATTGCCCTCTGTAATGTTATCTATAAGCTCATGTCCAAGGTTGTGGCCAATCGACTCAAACCCCTCCTTCCTCTGCTTATTCTCCTGGAACAAACAGGTTATGTCGAGGGTCATCAGATTATGGATGGCATAATCTTATCCAATGAAGTAATCCATTCGCTAAAAATTCTCAAAAAACCGGGCATGATAATGAAGCTGGATCTATCTAAGGCCTTTGACAAACTCAGTTGGGATTATATTCAGCAAATGCTGCATGCCTTCGGATTTAGTGCAACCTGGACTCGATGGATCATGAACCTCATATCCTCCCCATGCTTTTCAGTCCTCCTCAATGGCTCCCCATCCATTCCCTTCCGCTCATCGCGAGGCATTCGCCAAGGGGACCCTCTCTCCCCGTTCATTTTCACCCTTATGGCGGAAGGGCTCAGTCGCCTCCTCCATCACGCTGTTTCCTCCAAATCAGTCAAAGCCTTAGCACTTCATGGTCTTAATCCGTTGTTGCATCAGCAATTTGTGGACGATACGATGCTTTTTGGTCACTCCTCTTCCCAAGAAGCTAAAGCCTTCAAATCTTTTCTCTCTCTTTTCTCTGAAGCCTCTGGCACCTCCATCAATGCCTCCAAGTCTCAACTTTTTTTCTTCAATACCCCTGTCTCTACTCAGCGTAACATTGCTCGAATTCTAGGCTTCTCCATTGTTGTTTTGCCATCCAAGTACTTGGGGGCTCCTCTCATGGCTTCGGCCCTCAAGCTTGCATCCTGGCGCACGCTGTTAGATAAATTGGAAGCGAGACTCTCTTCCTGGACCTACCGATCGCTCAACATAGCCAGTAGACTCATTCTGATCAAGTCGGTCCTCCAAGCAATGCCCCTGTATCTCTTTTCTATTCTACCAGCACCAAAGTGGGTGCTCAAGGCTATCCGTAACCTCTAACGGGGCTTTCTATGGGGATCGAATGGACTCAACAGAAAATGGGCCCTTGTCAAATGGGCGGAAGTATGTCAATCTAAAGCAAATGGAGGATTAGGACTAAGGGATCCCCTACAAAGCAACAACACAATGGGCGCAAAAGTTTGGTGGAATTGGCTAGTAAAGCCACACATCCCCTGGGCAAAGTTGTGGCAGGCTAAATACGCACCAGGCAGTCAGTGGAATGAGCTCATCAGAATTAGTTCGAGCATAACAGGCTCCATGATCTGGAACTCAGCTAAAATTCACAGCGCCTTCATTCAGGCATACAGTTTTTGGGAGATCCATTTAGGGACAACAGCACGTTTTTGGGAGGACTCATGGCAGCAACTGCCAAAACTCGCCACACTCTTCCACAAACCTCGCTGGCAGCACCATATGCAACATTCAAATACAACCAAAGTCTCTCAGTTTTGGCAGCAACAAGAACCTCCAGATTTCCGTACTTGGAAACCAGCTAGATCCTGGCAGAGAGACTGGCAAGATGAAACATATGATGACATAAATAAGGAGCTTCTTCAAAGGAAAATTATTCCCTCCTCCCAACAGGACAAATTGAGATGGGGACACACCTCAAGAGGGATCTTCACCACCAAGGAGGCCTATTCCATATGCTATGATCAAAGTACTCATGACAAGTATCAATTA
The DNA here is from genome assembly GCA_000404065.3 of Pinus taeda. Taxonomy (NCBI): domain Eukaryota; kingdom Viridiplantae; phylum Streptophyta; class Pinopsida; order Pinales; family Pinaceae; genus Pinus; species Pinus taeda. Next base: position 230,761 of record APFE030124629.1, read on the forward strand.
TGGACGCATATATGGCAGCCGAGTTTATGGCCCAAAATATCCACCTTCCTATGGCTACTAAGCAAACGACGTATTCTCACATGGGATAATCTTCAAAGAAGAGGCTTTATAGGCCCCTCTCGATGCCCCAATTGCAATGCTTAGGAGGAAACCATCGCTCATCTCATGGAGACATGCCCTCTCGCAACTCAGATATGGAATAAAGTAGATCACTGCAATAACGGGAGACGGGAAAGGCAAGGGGACATCGCAAGCATTCTCCGAACCTGGCCCAAGCAACCCTATCAAAGCCCCATTTTGAACTCTTTATGGAATCTCATTCCAGGCTTTCTATACTGGGCATTATGGAAGGAAAGAAATAATCGAGTCTTCAACAACAAGAGCAGATCAGGAGAAATCCTCTGGCTTCTCCTGAAGTATAACCTCCAAGAAACGCTAGCACTCAGAGCTTGGACAGAAAGTGACTGGCCTACTTCACCTCAGGAAAAACACATCTGGAATTCCTGGAATCTTAATATCACCTATTCCCAATTGGATACTCACCGCAACCCTTACAAAATCACATCCCCCTCCCAATGGTCCCCCCCTGCAGGAGCTTCTTTCAAACTCAATTTTGATGGGGCTGCTAAGGGGAACACGGGTCCATTAGGGTATGGAGGAGTCATCAGAAATGCAGAGGGATCGGTAGAAATCATCTATTACGGTTCAAGTGGGACAAATACCAACAACATGGCGGAGTTGGAAGGAATGTGGAAAGGAATCTGTATGGCTGATCACCACAACTTCTATCCATTGGAAGTAGAAGGTGATTCCCTAATACTAATCAACACAGTAATCAGAATCCAAGCAGGGTCCTCAACAGCTAAAATCACCTCCAGCTGGAGACTTCTCAACAGGCTAGAAGCATTGGAAGACAGGCTCCGGTGCCCTAACAGTATCATCTTCAAGCATGTTAGGCGCACTGGCAACAAAGTTGCTGATAGACTTGCAAACCAAGGGGTGAATCAGTAGGCTCCTCACTACGCAGGTTCTCTCCATGATGCAAAGGATACAAAACTTCAACAGGACTGCCACATGTTGGTGCTCCAGGATCTTCACCCCCCGGATGCGAGTGCAAGCATGGTATAACGGTACGGGGGCGGGCTTCCCACTAGGAAAGTGGCAGCCCAGGCCCGCCACCTGTCACCGGCAATTAACCCTTGGCGTTAATACTCCCTCCAGACACTTCCTCCGCGGCATTCGAGCTAATACGTCCTCCCCTCCTCGCGCGAGGTTTGCATTTCCGCCCTCTGGGAAACTAATGAAGAGCTCTGGTTCACACATGGCACACCGCAGGTCTTCTCCTTATAATGATAGAGGCTACGGTGAGGTAATGTATTGCTTGTGGATTGTTTGGGTTTACATCTGGTCTGGAAGTTCTATGTTGTGGCAAGTTCCGAGAGACAGGAGCGGCGACGAAACAAGCCGGCTCCCGGCATTTCCCTCCCTTCTCTCTGTGCTTAATTACAGCTGCTGGTGGCCTCCTATCAAGCCTCGTCCTGCTTTCTTTCCTGGGCCTTCAGTCATCCCCTGGTCTGCGCGTTGGTTTGCTCGGTTCGTCCGTAGCAATCCCCTCCTGCAATTTCTTGTGCCTTCTGTTTCCCTCTGGCCTTTCCGTGCCTCTGAGCCTCCGCTGCATAATTCCCAGTTTATTCTGCATCACTCCAGCCTCCTTTGTGTCCACCCCAGTCTGCAATGCCTAAGGAAAGGCTTCGCGCAAGTTGTCGCCATGGCGGGTCTTGGGGAGGGGCAAGAGGTCGTGCCTCCAACCCTCGTTCCTCTGACTCATTGTCGGACAACGCAAACAGTGCTCGTCGCCGACGCGGAAGAAGACCAGGGCAAGGTCAAGCCCCAGCATGCAATCACAGCTTCCATCCCTCCTCCCGCTTCAGCTTTCCCTGCCTTCTCGATTCTGACACATACTATTTTTCTGTTAAAATTGAAAAATGTGAGCATGAGGTTCATGGGCCAGCAGCAGAGGAACACAGGCCTCCGGCTCCAGTTCTGGAACAACCAACCTTGTCACCTACACAGAGGGTCGGTCCTGTAATTCTTCCTCTAGCTCTAGAGTAGGGGTAGCACCACGCGGCAGAGGCATCAGCGGGAGCCGTGGCCGGTCCAAGCGCACCTACAGAAGACGATGCACCTCACACTGATTCAAGCGAGCCGGACCGATATGCTTGCAGAGTGGTGGAAGAGGTGCCATCTGCCTCTGTGGACGACTGAACCGGTTCTCTGGGTTATCGGGCGACGGGTATGGCAATGTCTTCTGTTTCTCTGTTGGGTAATGACATGCGTCTTTTTCAGTGCTCTATCGATATGTAAGGTTGGTGCGCTATCCATTGCAGCACAACCACAGTCCTTATGCTATGCTTATATATGCGGTGTCAATGGCGGAATCTAGAGTCCAGGAATATGTTTTTTGAGTCAGTCTTGGGGTTCCGGGTTATGGTTAAGAGGCTGTATGTCGGAAAATATTTGGGTTTCAGGTCTTTTATCCTCACTTTCAGAGTTTTGTAACAGCAGGCAAGTCTCCCAATCCTGGGGAAGGACAAATGCCTAGCTGGATATGGTCATCATTGCTGCAAAATCCATCTTTGTAGGATGGTGCTATCCGAGGTTTGCCTCGTTGTAAGTTTTTGAATTTTTTGTACCATAATAGAATTAGCATAATTTACAAAAAAAAAAAAAAAAATAG